>PVIY010013728.1:0-58404 GCA_004026745.1 Myrmecophaga tridactyla | reverse complement strand
GCAAGTTATGATAGGTAGCAGTGTCTAACTGAAGCTTGCATAAGAGTGAACTCCCAGAGTATTCTTAACTTTTTTTTTTATTGTATAATATAACATACATACAAAGTAAAGAAAGAAAAAAGCAGTAGTTTTCAAAGTACTCTTCAACAAATAGGTACAGGACAGATCCCAGAGTTTGTCATCTGCCACCATACCATCATCTCAGATTTTTCCTTCTAGCTGCTCCAGAATATAGGACAATGGAAGGTATACATATATATATATATATATATATATATATACACACACATTTATCATCACTTTCTTTTATTTTTTGTGAAAAATAACATATTCTAAAAAACAATAAATTTCAAAGCACAGCACAACAATTACTTGTAGAACAGATTTCAGAGTTTGGTCTGTATTATAATTCCACAATTTTAGATTTTTACTCCTAGCAGCTCTAAGATACTGGAGACTAAAGGAAATAGCAGTACAGTGATTCAGCAATCATGCTTGTTTGTTAAACCTTACCTTCTCTGTATAACTCTACCATCACCTTTGATCATTCTCCCACTCTTTAGGGGTATATGGGTTTTGCCCATTCTACCTTTCTCATGTTGTAAAGACTTTCAGTAATAAGGGGTTGGGAGATGGAACTAGCTGATGTTCTGGAAAGGCTAGCCCCTCTAGGTTTCAGGATTTATCTGGTCCAGGGACCCATCTGGAGGTTATAGGTTTATGGCAAGTTACCCTAGTGCACGGAACCTGTACAGAATCTTATATAATGCCCTAGTGTTGTTTAGGATTGGCTGGAATGGTTTTGGTTGGGAGTTGGCAAGTTATGATATATAGCAATATCTAACTGAAGTTTGCATAAGAGCAACCTCCAGAGTAGCCTTTCAACTCTATTTGAACTTTCACAGCCACTGATACCTTATTTGTTACACTTCTTTCAATCCTAGGGTACCAGGTCCAGTCTTACCCCTGAGAAGCATGCCCTACATTGTCAGAGAAATATACACCCCTGAATGGCTTGTATCACATAGAGGGGAGGGCAACAATTTTCCTTGCAGAGTTGGCTTAGAAAAAAAGGGGGAAATATCCGAGCAAAAAAGAAGCTTCCTAGAAACAGCTCTTAAGTCTTATCCATAAGACTATCATTATGGATAGTCTTAGCTTCTCCCCTACAGAAATAAGTTTCATAGGGGCACACCTCAAAGTCCAGGGTTGGCCTCTTTTCTTTGAGTCCCCTGTAGTTGAAAGAGTATCCTTGGTTTCTCAGTTGTAGAATTTAATAGTTCCATATATATAAATGTGTATTTTTTTCCCCTTCAGATCCTCAAGGGACTTTTCCAATACTTTTTAATTATCAATTCACTGCAGTCTGAGATGTATCCTTGTATTATATCAAGCTATATAGAATTACAAGGCCTCATTCCTGTTCTAGGCTCCAGGAGTTTGGGTAGTTTAAATGAACCATCCAGAGAAGTTGATTTCGATTATGGGCTATAGAAAATTTAGGTTCTAGACATAATAAACCTCTCTACTTTTGATCTCATACAGTGACACTCTCAAGTTTAGACAATTTTTGTTGATCCATAATGGCAGAGGACCCGTAAATGTATGTCACCTACTATTGAGTCAAAACTAATCCTTATCACTTGTCCCTATGCCCTCCCTTCCACCCAGTTAGTTGCTTCTGTTAGTGTTGCAGTACTATTGATGTCTCCCTGTTAACTATTGGTCATGGTACACATTTTTGTTTTCCCCCATATCCCTCTATTGTTGACTCTTTGCCCACTATTGAACCATTGAAATAGCTCATGTGGGCACTTATTTGTAATCATAAATTTAATCAGTGGGATACATGGTACTATACATCCTCTTTCAATCATTTTCACCTTCAATATGTCAGTGTTACTTATAAACCTGCTGATTTGTTACCGTCACTTTCATCTGTTCCCTCGCATTTAGATTCGCCCTTTTGGGATAGCCTTTCCTCTGGCTTTAGCTTTTGTGTACCTGCTATATTTTACAGTGTAACCTCTGAGATTGCCTTTACCAGAATTATAATAGCGAAATCATACAGTATCTCTCCTTTTGTGTCTTACTTATTTCATTAAGCATTATGTCCTCAAGGTTCATTCATGTTGTCATATGTTTGGGGACATCATTTCATTCTCATCCACGTTGTCATATGTTTTGGGACATCATTTCATTTTACTGCTTTATAATGTTCTATTGTATTTATATACCACATTTTGTTTATCCACTGATCTGTTGATGGGCACTTGGCTTGTTTCCATCTTTTGGCAATTGTGAATAGTGCCTCTGTGAACATCAGTGTGCAAATGTCTGTTCGTGTCATTGTCCTCAGCTCTTCAGGGCATATAATGAGTATTGGTATTGCTGGGTGGTCATAGGGCAACTCAATATTTAGTTGTCTGATGAATCACCAAACTGTCCTCCACCGTGGCTGCACCATTATGCATTCCTACCAGCAGTGAATAAGTATTCCTATTTCTCCACATCTTCTCCAACATTTGTATTGTCTATTTGTTCAGTAGTAGCCATTCTTATAGGTGTGAGGTAATATCTCATTGTTGCTTAATTTGCCTTTCTCTTATAACTAATGAAAATGAGCATCTTTTCATGTACTTTTAAAAAATTAGCTTTTTTTAAATTGTATAATATAACATACATACAAAACAAAGAAAGAAAAAAGCAATAATTTTCAAAGCACTCTTCAACAATTAGTTACAGGATAGATCCTAGAATTTGTCATGGGCTACCATTCCATCATCTCAGATTTTTCCTTCTAATTGTTCCAAAATATTGGAGGCTAGAAGGAATGTATATATTTTTATCATCACAATCAACTTTTTTCTTTTTTGTGAAAAAAAAACATATTCAGAAAAGCAATAAATTTCAAAGCATAACACAACAATTAGTTATAGAACAGATTTCAAAGTTTGGTATGGGTTACAATTCCACAATATTAAGTTTTTACTTCTAGCTGCTCTAAGATACTGGAGACTAAAGGAAATAGCAATGTAATGATTCAGCAATGAAATAGCAATGTAATGATTCAGCACTCATAATTGTTTGTTACACCCTACCTTCTGTGCATAACTCCACCATCACCTTTGATATTTCTCCCACTCTTTAAGGTTATTTGGGCTATGCTCATTCTAACTTTTTCAAGTTGGAAGGGGCTATTGATAATATGGGGTAGGGAGATGGAACGAATTAATGTTCTGGAGAGGCTGGCCCCTGTAGGTTTCAGGACTTACCTGGTCCAGGGACCCATCTGGAGGTTGTAGGCTTCTGGAAAGTTATGCTACTGCATGGAACCTTTGTAGAAGCTTACATATTATCCTAGGTGTTCTTTAGGATTGGCTGGAATGGTTTTGGTTGGCGTTTGGGAAGCTATGGTAGGTAGCAGTGTCTAACTGAAGCTTGTTTAAAAGTGACCTCCATTGTAGCCTCTGACTCTATTTGAACTCTCTCAGCTACTGATTCCTTATCTGTTATACATTTCTTCTCCCCCTTTTGGTCAGGGTGTCATTATTGATCCCATGGTACCAGAGCCAGACTCATTCCTGGGAGTCATCTCCCACACCACCAGAGAGACTGGTGTCATGTCCCTCTTAGCAGGGAACACAATGGTTTCACTTGCTGAGTTGGACTTAGAGAGACTGAGGCCACATCTGAGCAACAAAATAGGTCCTCCAGAAGTAACTCTGAGGCATACCTGTAGTTAGGCTAAGCTCCACTACCTATATAAGCTTCACAAGAGTAAACCTCAAAATCAAGGGCTTGGCCTATTGATTTGGGTGTCTGTAAGGTCTGACACAGTATCAGGGGTTTCCCTGGTGGTAAAATTTAAGTCCTATATTTTTCCTCCCATCCCTCAAAGGACTTTGCTAATACCTTTTGATTATATTTGATTATATATTATATATAATATATAATGTATGATATATATTTGATTATATATTTTTGATTATCTGCTTAATATATTCTTCCCGCCCATGGCTTCCCACCGCATAAAGTGATGTAGTGCTTTTAATTTCAGAAGACTTTCCCTGCGCAGGGTGGTTGAGACCCAGGTGAGGTTGTAAATTGGCATTAATTGCTTCAGTTTTGTAGGCCCTGGGGCCTGAATTCCTTGCAGAAGGAATTCCACTTGAGCTGGGCCCCACCTTTATCTTGGGAAAGATAAAACCTTTAGGGAATTTCACCTGACTAGTTACTTTATCTCATAGACAAGCTTAATTCTGCCCTTGCCTGGGGCACTGCTGGAGCCTGAGAAGGCTTCTAATTCTATCTAATGAGCTGTTAAGGTGTAGAAAAAAAAGACCAAGGAAAAAAAAAAGCCTTTCAGAGCGAGACCCCTGCTCCTCAGGTTTGTCAATCAAGAGCTTAAGTTGTATTTTTTCACATGACTCTATGTATCTCCAGGCTCTGTGTGTCCCCTTTTATTGGGGCCCAGCCCTTTTGCAGTATTTTTTTGCTGTTCAACTCAAAAAAGCCTGTTTTTTTTTCTGTCAGCTCCACCCACTGTCTGCAGGAGGTGGGGGAGGGGAGGAGCAAAAACTCCTAGTACCTTTAGTGCTTATTCCAGGTTTATCTGTGCTGGGGGCCTATTTTCAGTAGTCAGATTTTGTTAATTAATTCCACACTTGAGCTAAGCCCTTGCTGCTAGTAAAGTCTGTTTCCTTTCCCCTTGGGGAACCAGGCTGCAGTGCCCGTGGGGGAGGGCCTCTGGCCTCCATGGCTTGGGTGTCTGACAGTTCTTCGTGGGCTCTCAACTCTTGGTGTATGCTGTGTGTCATTACTGATGTAGCCCCAGCGGTTGTTCTGTACTGTTCCTGGCTATTCCTGGCTATTTACTAGTCGCTCTGGAGGATGAACTAAATTCCACAACTCACTATGCCACCATCTTGCCCTGTCTCTGCACTCTTGATTCTGTTCCATTGGTTGATACTTCTGTCTTTGTGCCAGTACCATGTGTTTTGATCCCTGTGGCTTTGTAGTAAGCTTTAAAGTCAGGAAGTGATAGTCCTCCCACTTTGCTCTTCTTTTTTAGGATGTCATAGTGATTTGGGGTCTCTTTACCTTCCAAATAAATTTGATAACTTGCTTTTCTAAGTTTTCAAAGTAGGTTGTTGGAATTTTGTTGGTATTGCATTAAATCTGTAGATCAGTTTGGGTAGCATTGACATCTTAACAACATACAACCTTCTTATCCATGAGCATGGAAGGTCTTTCCATCCATTTAGGTCATTTTAAATTTCTTTTAGCAATTTTTTGTAATTTTTCTGTGTACATGTCCTTGACATCCCTGGTTAGGTTTATTCTTAGATACCTGCTTTTTTTGGTCACTATTTTGAATGGCATTTTTCCCTTAATTTTCTCCTCAGGTTATTGCTCATGTATAGAAACATTACTGATTTACTTGTATCCTGCCACTTTGCTGATTTGTTTATTAGCTTAAGTAGCTTTGCTGTATATTTCTAAGTTTTCTAAGTATAGGATCATTTCATCTGCAAATAATGAAAATTTTACTTCTTTGTTTCTTATTTGAATGTCTTTTATTTCTTTTTCCTGTCTAATTGCTCCAGCTTGGACTTCAAGTACAATGTTGTATAGTAGTGATGAAATGAACACCTTTGTCTTATTCCCGATCTTAGGGGAAAAGCTCTCAGTCTCTCACCATTAAGTATGATGCTGGCTATGCATTTTCATATAGCCACTTTATGATATTGAGAAAGTTTCCTTTGATTCCTATCCTTTAAAGTGTTTTTATCAGGAAAGGATGCTGGATTTTATCAAATGCTTTTTCAGCATCAATTGATATGATAATGTGATTTTTCCCTTTAGGTTTGTTAATGTGCTGTATTACATTGATTTTCTTGTGTTGAACCACACTTGCATTCCTCGTATAAACCCCACTTGGTCATGAGGACTTTTAATGTGTTGTTGGATTTGATTGGCTATTTTGTTAAGAATTTTTGCGTCTGTGCTCATTAGACAGGTGATTGGTCTGTTTTTTTTCCTTTCTAGTAGCATCTTTACCCAGTTTTGGTATTAGACTAATGTTAAACTTCATAGAATCAGTTAGGTAGCATTTCTTTTTCCTCAAATTTTTGGAAGGATTTGAGCAGGAATGGTGTTCTTTTTGTAATGTTTCATAAAACTCCCCTGTGAAGCCATCTGGTTTTGGGCTTTTGTTGTGGCAGGATTTTTGATAACTGATTGAATCTCTTTACTTGTAATTGGTTTGTTGAGATCTTCTATTTCTTCTTGAGTCAATATAGATAATTCATGTGTTCTAGGAATTTGTGCATTTCATCTGTTTTGTCTCATTTGTTAGTATTCTGTTATGGTTTTTAAAATATCTTCATGATCTGTGGTGACGACCCCATCTCATTTCTGATTTTGTTTCTTTGCCTTCTCTCTCTTTTTTTCTTTGTTCATCTAGCTATGGGTCCATCAATTTTATTGGTTTTCTCAATGAAGCAACTTTTGGTGTTTTTTTTAAATCTTCTAGTTTGTTTAATTCTGCTTTAATATTTGTTATTAATCTTTGATTTGCTTTAGTGTTAGTTCGGTGTCCTAAAAAGTTTTCCAGGTCAGCAGTTAAATCCTTAAGTTTTGCTCATTCTTGTCTTTAAATGTAGTCATTTAGTGCAATAAATTTCTCTCTCATCACTGTCTTTGCCCATAAGTTTTGATATGTTTTATTCTCATTATCATTCCTCTCCAGGTATTTACCAATTTCTCTAGTGATTTCTTCCTTGACTGACTATTTAATGTGTGATGTTTAATCCCCATATATTTGTGAAAGCTCTGGTTCTTAGGTGATTATTAATTTCTAGCTTCATTCCATTCTGGTCACAGAAAGTGCTTTGGATAATTTCAGTCTTATTAAATTTATGAAGACTTAGTTAGTATCCAGCATATGATCTGTCCTGGAGAATGTTCATGTGCACTAGAGAAGAATGTATATCCTGGCGTTTTGCAGTGTGATGATCTATGTATGTCTGTTAGGTCTAATTCATTTATTCCATTGTTTAGGTTCTCTATATCCTTATTGATCATCTGTCTGATTGTTCTATCTATAGAGGAGAGCGGTATATTGAAGTCTCCCACTATTATTGTTGAAAGTCTGTAATGCTTCATTTTTGCTAATGTTTGCCTCACGTACTTTGGAACTCCTTGATTGGGATAATAAACATTTATGATTGTTATTTCCTCTTGGTGAATTGTCCCTCTTATTAATATGGAGTGTCCTTTTTTGTCTCTTATGATGTCTTTGCATTTAAAGTCTATTTTATCTGATATCAGTTTAGCTACTTCTCCTTTCTTTTGGTTACAGCTTGCATAGAATGTCTTTTTCCATTCTTTCACTTATAATCTAATTTGTGTCCCTGAGTCTAAGATGTATCTCTTGGAAACAGCATATAGATGATAATGTTTTTAATCTATTCTGCCAGTCTGTATTTTGATTTTTTGTAATTATTATTTTTTTTACATGGGCAGGCACCGGGAACCGAACCCAGGTCCCTGGCATGGCAGGCAACAACTCTGCCACTGAGCCACCGTTGTCCACCCTGACAGTCTGTATTTTTAGTTAATGAGTTTAGTCTGTTAATGTTCTAAGTAACTACTTTAAAAGCAGTTTTTGACTCTACCATCTTATCCTTTAGTTTTTGTCAGGTGTCTATAATCTTTTCCTTCTCTGTCTTTTTAACCTTTAAATTACCATTACTTGTATTCTTCATTCTGTGCTCTTCTTCAGACCTTCCTTGCCTGTCTTTTTTTTTAGCTGAAAGGATTCCCTTTAGTATTTCTTGTAGAGAAGATCTCTTGTTGACCAGTTCCCTCAGTCTTTGTTTGTCTGAAGATTTTAATCTGTTCTTTAATCTTGAAGGATAACTTGGATGGATAAAGAATTCTTGGCTAAAAACGTTTCTCATTCAGGATCTTTAACATATCATCCCACTGCCTTCTTCCTTCCATGGTGTCTGTTGAGTAATCTGAAGTCAGTCTTATGTGTTTTCCCTTTTATGTAGTAGATTACTTTTCTTGTGCTACTTTCAGGACTTCCATTTCTCTTCAGCATTGGACAGTTTGATTAGTATGTGTCTTAGAGTAGGCTTATTAGGATTTATTCTGTTTGAAGTTTGCTGGGCCTCTTTGATTTGTGCACTTATCATTTATAAGGTTGGGAAGTTTTCCCTGATTATATCTTCAAGTAACTTTCCTAGCCCTTTTCCCATTCTGGAACACTAGTGAGTCTTATATTTGTGTGCTTCTTGTTATCTCTCATTTCCCTAAGATCCAGTTGCATTTTTTCCTGTCTTTCCTGCCATTTGTTCTTTTGTGTGCTCTAGTTCAATTGTTCTGTCTTAAAGCTCACTTATTTTTCCTTGTACTTCTTTGAATCTGCTATCATATGTCTCTGGTATATTTCTAATTTGGTCTACTGTATTTTTCATTTCTGTGAGATTTGCCATTTTCTATTTAATCTTCAAATTCTTCTTTGTGCTCTTCTAGTGTCTTCTTGATATCTTTTATTTCTTTATAAATATCCTTGAATAGTTGTTCCATTTTCTTTGTCCCCTCTGGAGTTTTAATTTGGTCCTTTGGCTGGGTCATTTCTTCTTGTATCTTCATGTGCTTTGTGATTTGGGGTTGTTTTTGGAGCATTTGATTACGTTAATATGGTTATTTAGCAAGTTGGTTTCCTTCAGTCATAAGTTTTGTATTTACTTAGTTTTATTTTGAAGGTTTTCTTTTGCAATTGACTTCTTGGTTATTCCCCATTAAACCAAGGTCCAGATCTCATGCAGGGGGTACAATTCAACTTGAGGATCTATTGGAAGCTAGGCTTCATTGGGTGCATGGTGCTTCACTGGTACAATGACCACACACCATGTGACAGACCCGGGCTTGACTTCCAGGCTTGGACCAGCCCCACCCCCCAAAAAAAGATAATAATAAAATGTAAAAATACATAATAAAAAATATGAGAAAACAAGAAAACACACCTCAATTGAAGTAGGCCTGAGAATCAGAAAGAGACATCCCAAGTTATACTGGGAGTGAACTCAGACTGGTGTCCACCGAAGGGAGAGAAAATTTAAGGAAGAATTAATAGAAATAAATTAAATTAAATCAAATAATAAGAAATGATATATGATAAAGAAATTTAAAAATCATTAAAAAAATATATAAAATAAAAATAAAAGCAATAAAAAGCATACTATTAAAATATATAGAAAAATATATTTAAAGAAAGGTCAGAAAAAGAAAAAATTTTAGAAAAATAAAAATAAAAACTCGGGCAGAAAGGTAGTTAGCCTGCTTGCACTTACCCCTTCTTCCCAGTAGGTGGTGATCCTAAGGCACTCCCTCCCCTCAGGCTTCCCCTCCTGGACTGCAGCAGCCCGTCTGTACTTACTGCACACTGGCATGTCTGTGGCTCCTCCTGTCTCAGGCCCACCCCTCCTGGACTGCAGGGATTCAAAGAGGGTGTGTGCAGCTGGGGAGCTGATCCTAGCTAGAGGCACCTGAATCACTGGCCCTGGTTCCCAGGACTGGGGAGCCAACCAGCGCCTGGGGAATCAGCCAACCTGCAGTGCCTGGCTCCCAGCTGGTCTTCTAGACACTGTGCCCACGGTGCTGCCTATTCCCAGCATGACTGGACGATTGCTCCCCATGCCCAGAGGACTGGCCCTCCATGGATGATTGGGTGCTCCTCCCGGCTTGCTGTGGGCACTGTCGACTGCATACCTGTGTAGGGAGGTTTCTCCAGCCAGTAGCTGTGGCAGGGTGGAGTGGAAGGATGATGAATTCCCTCTGATCCGCACTTCCCCTCACCCCACAGCCTACCCCCAGTGAGGATCACAGTCAGTCCATCCACTGTGCTCTCTCTGTCCCCATTACACAACCTCTCTCCTCCCCCCAAAATCCTAGAGACCCTGTTGTTTGCTCAAACTCTGATGGTCTGGTTCATGTGTCTCCTTGGCCAGGTGGTGGTGCCTGGTTGTCTGGTAAGTGCCTGGTGGTCAGGTAAGTGCTGGCCTGTCTGATGCTGTGAGGACATTTCATGGAGTTAAATCATGACCATGTTCGCTGCATCCACAGCAGATTGCATTTGCAGTCAGCTAAGGGCAGTGTCTTCTGCAATGAATGACACTTAATCTAATCACTGGAAGGCTTTTAAGAGGATTCAGAAGAGACAATTACTCTTCCTGCTTCAGCCAACCAGCCTCTCCTGAGAGTTCATTGAGGACTTTCATTGGAGCTGCCAACTTGAACCTTATCCTACAGATCTTGGGACTCTTATATCCCCATGGTTGCCCAGCCAGCCTCTCCTGAGAATTCATTGAGGTCCTTCATTGGAACTGCCAGCTTGTGGCTTTCCCTACAGATCTTGGATTCTTACATCCCCATGGTTGCGTGAGACACTTTTATAAATATAAATAATATAAATTTAATATAATCCTGCTGATTTTGTTTCTCTAGAGAACCCTAGCTAATATAGCTTGGTACCGGGCATGGTTCTTAAGAAACAGAATCTTAAAAATGGGTTTTTACAACTGGTTTTCTACTCTTGACTAGACTCAAAGGCACTAATGACTCTGTTTCCCATAATCAGGATGGGATTGCCAGTCCATGGGATGAGCTAGCAAAAGAGATAGTCAAAATATCACCATTCAGTTCTGCTAATTGTACTCTTAAATGAGGTTAAGCTCTGGGTCATAATGTTTTTGACACTCTTATGGAGTTTGTGGAATTAGGAGGTATTGAGATGTTGGCTGGTTGTTGTTAGATATGCTGGATATATTGATGAGAGAAAGGGATGAGTCAAAGGCTTCAAATGAGAAGCTTATGCGCCGTATGACAGATGTAAAAATTACTGAGTGCTGTGAAGGAAAATCTTATTTCCTGTAGCTGCAGACTTGAGATCTCTGAAAATCTGATTCAGAGTCTCATTGTTAGAGTAGCAACTTTACAACTTAAGCTGAAATCTCAACCTTGCATGGTATCTGTCATTAAAGTGAGGTCATTTATTGGAAAGGAGTGGGGCACTGAAAAATGGAATGGTGACATATGGATTGATAATGATGTCTGTGGAGACATTGAAACTCTATATTGTGCTGAGTCTTTTCTAAATAACCCTGTAATAGTCTGTCCTGAGGACATAGCTGCCTCACATCCAGCCTACCTTGAGGAGTCGGCCACCCAACCTCCACCTGAAGGTAGTAACTCTTCAGTGCCTGTAAAGCACATAATTACCCCATGGGAAAATAGCCCTTGCTCCGCTGCCTGGAGTGATTAGTCCTGTTTCACCAGATGAAACTGCAAACGAATGCCCTGAAGTAACTGGGTTGAAAGATACTTCTAATTCTTTTCATGACCCATCCCCACCCCTCTTTTCTTCCAGACCTATAACTAGACTGAAGTCCCAATAGGCCCCAAAAGGTGAGGTACAAAGCATCATGCGTGAGAAGGTACACTATACTCCAAAAGAACTGCATGAGTTTTCCAGTTTATATAGACAGAAATCAGGGGAATATGTGTGGGAATGGATTTTAAGGGTGTGGGATAATAGAAAAAGCAATATAAAGCTGGATCAGGCTGAATTTATTGATATGGCCTCACTAAGCAAAGATTCTGCATTCTGTGTTACAACGTGGGGGGTTAGAAAAGGCATTAACAGTTTGTTTGAATGGTTGGCTGAAATGTGGATCAAAGGGTAGCTGACATTACCTGAGGTTGAAATGCCAGAACTGCCCTGGTATAATGTGGAAGAGGGGATCCAACCACTTAGAGAGATTGGAATGTCAGAGTGGATTTATCATGGAAAGCATGCTCATACAACTCAGGAATGTCCAGTGGATGCACCTTTTACCTGAACTGTGAGAGATAAACTTGCAAGACTAGCTCCATCATCCCTGAAGAGCTCTGCAGTCACCCTTCTCTGTAGATCAGATATTGCTGTGGGAACTGCTGTCACTGAGCTGGAATCCTTAAACACAGTGGGGATGATCAGATCACAAGTTTGCAGAAGCCAGGTGGCAGCACTTCATCACCAAAGACAAGGTGGACATGGCTATTGTAATGGACAACAGACTCAAATCAGGAGTCCAAATAATCTGACTCCCAGAGACTTTTGACATTGGCTAGTAGATCAAGTACAATAGATGGGCAGTCTACTTAATTCTTGTTTGAGCTGTATAAGCAGAAGAGTTCTAGGTCAGGTGAGCAGAAGTCTAACTTGAGTTACAAAAACAGAGTCACAGCCCCTTAGTCAATTCCCAGACTTGAGTTAGTTTACAGACTCAGAGCACCTTGAATGAAGGGAAGGCCAGGTCCCTTTGGGGGAGGACCCTGTTACACTGCCACAAATTTATACTTTTAATCTTCCTCTAAGCCTTCCCCAAGGAGACCTCTGGCCTTTTACCAGGGTAACTATGCATTGGGGCTAAGGAAATGATCAGATATTTTGGGGATTGTTTGACACTGGTTCAGAAGTGACATTCATTCCAGGGGATGAAAACATCACTCTGGTCCACCAGTCAGAGTGGGGTCTTATAGGAGGTCTGGTGATCAATGGAGTTTTTGCTTGAGTCTGTCTCACAATGGGTCCAATGGGTCCCTGGACCCACTCTATAGTTATTTCCCCAGTTCCAGAATGTATAATTGGTATAGACATACTAAACAACTGACAGAATCCCCACATTGGCTCTCTTGCTTGTGGAGTGAAGGGTATTATGGTAGGAAAGGCCAAGTGGAAGCCACTAGAACTGTCCCTACCTAGAAAAATAGTAATCAGAAGCAATACTGGATTCTTGGAGGGATTGCAGAGATTAGTGCCACTCTTAAGGACTTGGAGGATGCAGGGGTGGTGATTCCCACCACATCCCTATTTGTGCTGGTTTGAAAGGAAGCATGCCCCCTAAGAAAAGCCATGTTTTAATATAAATCCCATTTCATAAAGGTAGAATAATTTCTATTCAATACTGTATGTTTGAAACTGTAATGAGATCATCACCCTGGTTGATGTGATTTAGTCAAGAATGGTTGTTAAACTGGATTAGGGGATGACATGTCTCCACCCATTTGGGTGGATCTTGATTGGTTTATTGGAGTCCTATAAAAGAGGAAATACTTTGGAGAATGAGAGATTCAGAGAGAGCAACACTACGAAGCAGAGTCCACCAGCCAGTGACCTTTGGAGATAAAGAAGGAAAACGCCTCCCGGAGAGCTTCATGAAACAGGAAGCCAGGAGAGTAAGCTAGCAGATGATGCCATGTTCGCCATGTGCCCTTCCACTGAGAGAGAAGCCCTGCCTGTGTTCGCCATGTGCCTTCTCACTTGAGAGAGAGACCCTGAACTTTATCGGTCTTCTTAAACCAAGGTATCTTTCCCTGGATGCCTTTGATTGGACATTTCTATAGATTTGTTTTAATTGGGGCATTTTCTTGACCTTAGGACTGTAAACTAGCAACTCATTAAATTCCTCTTGTTAAAAGCCATTCCGTTTCTGGTATATTGCATTCCGGCAGCTAGCAAACTAGAACACTATTCAACTCTTTATTTGGCCTGTGCAGGAAGCAGATGGGTCTTGGAGGATGGCCGTGGATTATCGTTAACTCAACCAGGTGGTGATTCCAATTGCAGCTGCTGTTCCAGACGTGGTATCATTGCTTGGGCAAATAAACACATCCCCTGGTATCTGATATGTAGCTATTGATCTGGCAAATGCTTTTTCCTCAATAGCTGTTAGTAAGGACCACTAGAAACAGTTTGCTTTGAGCTTACAAGGTCAGCAATATACTTTCCCTGTCCTACCCCAGGGGTATAGCAACTCTCCAACCCTATGTCGTGTTCTTGTCTGCCAGGACCTTGATCGTTTCTCTCTCCCACAAGACATCACAGTGGTCCATTATATTGATGATATCATGTTGATTGGACCTAGTAAGCAATAGGTAGCAACTACTGTAGACTTATTAGTAAGACATTTGTGCATTAGAGGATGGGAGATAAATCCAACAAAAATATAGGGGCCATCCACCTCAGTGAAATTTCTAGGTGTCCAGTGGTATGGAGCATGTGGAGATATCTTTTCTAAGGTGAAGGATAAGTTGCTGCATCTGGCCCCTCTGACACCCAAAAAGAGAGGCATAATGCCTTGTTGGTCTCTTTGGATTTTGGAGACAACACAGTACTCATTTGGGAGTGCTACTCTGGTCCATTTATTGAGTGACCAGGAGAACAGCTAGTTTTGAGTGGGGACCTGAACAAGAGGATGCTCTGCAACAGGTCCAGGCTGCTGTACAAGTTGCTTTGCCACTTGGACCATATGATCCAGCAGATCCAGTGGTGCTAGAAGTGTCAGTGGCAAATAGAGATGCTGTCTGGAGCCTTTGGGAGGCCCCTATAGAAGAATCACAACGCAGACCCTTAGGATTTGGGGGCAAAGCCTTACCATTTGCTGCAGATAACTACTCTTCTTTTGAGAAACCGTTTTTGGCCTGCTACTGGGCCTTAGTAGAAACTAACACTTAACCAAGAGCCACTAGGTTACCATGAGACCTGAGTTGCCTGTCATGAGCTAGGTGTTATCTGACCCACCAAGTCATAAAGTTGGGCGTATACAGCAAGCAGCACTCCATCATAAAATGGAAGTGGTCTATATGAGATAGGGCCAGAGCAGGTTCTGAAGGCACAAATAAGTTACATGAGGAAGTGGCCCAAATACCTATGGTCTGCACTCTTGCCACATTACCTTCTCTTTCCCAGACCACAGCTACGGCCTCTTGGGGAGTTTCTTATAGTGAATTGACAAGAAAGAGAAAACTTGGGCCTGGTTTACAGATGGTTCTGCATGATATACAGATCTCACCCGAATTTGGACAGTTGCAGCAGCACTCCAACTCTTTTCTGGGATGTCCCTGAAGGACAGTGGTGAGGGGAAATCCTCCCAGTTGGTGAAACTTCAAGCAGTATACCTGGATATTCATTTTCTTGGAAGGAGAGCTGGCTAGAGGTGCATTTGTATACTGACTCATGGGCTGTTGCTAATGGTTTGGCTAGATGGTCAGGGACTTGGAAAGATTGGTGAGAAAGAGGTCTGGGGAAGAGGTATGTGGACCTACAGAGTGGGCTAAAACCATGAAGATATTTGTGTCCCATGTGAATGCACACTAGAGGGTGACTTCAGCAGAGGAAGGTTTTAATCATGACCTGTTCTGTGGATAGCAGTCAGCCTCTTTCCCCAGCAGCTCCTGTCATTGCTCAGTGGGCTCATGAACAAAGTGGGCATAGTAGTAGGGATGGAGGTTATGCATGGGCTCGGCAACATGGACTTCCACTTATCAAGACTGATCTGACTAAGCCACTGCTGAGCACCCAATCTGCCAGCAGCAGAGACCCACACTCAGCCCCTGATATGGCACCATTCCCCAAGGTGATCAGCCAGCTACATAGTGGCAGGTTGATTACACTGGAACCACTTTCATCATGGAAGGGGCAGCAATTTGTTCTAACTGGTATAGACATATACTCTGGATATGGATTTGCTTTCCCTCTTTGCAATGCTTCTGCCAAAACTACCATCCATGGACTTAAGGAATGCCTTATCCATCATCATGGTATTTCAAACAGCATTGCTTGTGATCAAGAAACCCACTTAACAGCAAATGAAGTGCCGGAATGGGCACATACTCATGGAATTCTCTGTTTTTACCATGTTCCCAATCATCCAGAGGCAGCTGGGTTAATAGAACAGTGGAATGGCCTTTTTGAAAACTCAATTACAGTGCCATCTAGGTGGCAGTACTTGCAGGGCTCGGGCCATGTTCTCCAAGAAGCTGTGTATGTTCTGAATCGGTGTCCACTGTATGGTGCTGTTCTCTCCTAGAGCCAGGATTCATTGGTCCAGGAATCAAGGGGTGGAAATGGAAGTGGCACCACTCACTATTACCCCTAGTGATCCACTAGGAAAATTTTTTTTTCCTGTCCCTGCAGCCTTTAGCTCTGCTATCTACTGGTTTTAGTTCCAGAAGGGGGAGTGCTTCCACCAGGAGAAACAACAATGATTCCATTGAACTGTAATCTAAGACTGCCACCTGGTCACTTTGGCTAATCATGCCCCTGGATCAACAAGCCAAGAAGGGGATTACTTTACAGACTGGGGTAATTGACCCTGACTCTCAGGAGCAAATAGGACTACAACTACACAACAGAGGTAAAGAAGAGTTTTCCTGGAATATAGGAGATCCTTTAGGGTATATCTTAGTACTACCATGCCCTGTGATTATAAGCAATGGAAAACTGTAACAGCCTAACCCAGGCAGGTCTGCCAATGGCTCTGAAACTTCAGATTTGTGTCATCTCACCAGGCAAAGAACCATGACCAGCTGATGTGCTTGCTGAGGGGACACAGAATGGGTAGTAGTAGAAGTTAGTGATAAATATGAACAAGACCAAGTGATCAGTTACAGAAGTGAGGACTGTAATGGTATGAATATTTCTTCCTTGCTTTGTAATTAGTGTCCATGTATTTATACATAAATCAAATATCTATGTTTTCCTCTTTATTTTATCCCCTTTATCATATGACATAAGCTATTTTGTTTGTGTTATAGTATTTAAGTTGTAAGATATCAAGTTATGAGTGAATACTACCCAAGGACTTGCACCCTATTCTGGAGAGATTTAATGTGTTTCTGGTTGTACCCAGGACAGTTGAATATTGTTAGGTGAGGGAAAAATGTGTCTTTTATTGTTTTCTATTTAGAGATTAAATTTGGTTTAAGGTGATGTTTATAGCTGCCACGTTGACAAGGGGTGGACTGTGATGGTCAGGTTCATGTGTCAACTTGACCAGGTGGTGGTATCCAGTTGTCTGGTTGGGCAAGCACTGACTTGCCTTTTGCTGTGAGGGCATTTCATGGACTTAAATCCTGACCATGTTGGCTGCATCCACAGCAGATTGCATTTGCAATCATCTAAGGGGAGTGTCTTCTGCAATGAATGATGCTTAATCTAATCACCAGAAGGTTTTTAAGGAGGATTCAGAAGACAATCACTCTTCTTGCTTCAGCCAGCCAACCTCTCCTGAGAGTTCATTGAGGACCTTCATTGCAGCCTGCCCTACAAATCCTGAACTCTTACATCCTCACGGTTGCACAGCCAGCCTCTCCTGAGAGTTCATTGAGAACCTTCCTTGGAGCTGCCAGCTCGTGGCCTGCCCTGCAAATCTTGGCCTGTTTACATCTCCATCATTGTGTGAGACAAACTTATAAATTTTATATTTATGGATATATCCTGCTGATTCTGTTTCTCTAGAGAACCCTAGCTAATACACAGTCTGAGACTGCAGTTCTGGTCATTTTCTCCCTGTCCCCTATCTTGTTCCACAGAGCAGGAGTGAACTCAATCCACCCTGTTCCACCATCTTCCCAAAATCCCTGATATACTATTTTTGAGGCTATGTCTTAATATGTATACACTTACAAATGTTATAGCTTCCTGAATTTTAACCGCATTTTTGGTAGCAAAACTGGTAGTGATACTGCAGCAGTTCCAGCCCTTACATTTACCCACCATATACTCAAAGACAAGTAAGAGATCTGTATTCTAGAATTTTCAGCAAGTCTTGAGGTTTATTCTGATCACCATGAGAAAGGGGAATGTAATATGCTGTTGGTTTTGCCTGCACGTGTTTATCTTTGGCTCAGGTAGTGCATGTGTTAACTAAGAAAAATGTTGATCTCTGATGCAATGATTGGGAAAGGAGGGAAATGTGTGATGTGGAGGCAGCTCATAAATGTTCATATTGTGAGCCTCCATAGTATTAAGCTTCTGAACATAAACACAGATTGATGGCAGAAATGATATAAAGAACCCATTTAAATAAAATATAAAATGGAGCCCAAAGAAGTAAAACAGTTTGACTACATCAATGGAAGCAAAAAGAGTTTTAAGTAAGGAAAGATTGAACCAATGTGGACTCTTCAGGAATTTCCATCTCCCTACTCAACTGCAGAAATTGTGAGTCACATATATCATTTCTCATAGTCTGAAATGTGAAATTCACATGTGCTTCTTTGTTTAAAATCCAAAATTCATTAATTAAGAGTATATTATCTAAAAGCAAATTTAGCATGTTCCAAACAGTTTAGGTTGCTGAGACCCCCTTGAGTAGACTCCCTGATAATTGGCCAGATCTTTGAGTAATTGCAGATTATGCACTTATAACAGTCCTTAGTACTCAGTAATAACTTCAAATTAGTTGCGCATTATTATTGGTGATGTGTTATTATTACTAGTGTTGTTTTTACAAAGTATATCAGTTCCATTTCATACAACTACACCTCTAAGGAAAGTCCAGACCTCGAATCACCTCAGGCTCTTGGGGAACAGGATAATAATTTAAACTTCCAGAGTACATTGGGGCAATTTCACAGAGAAGGTAATTCTCTTTAGGGAAATTGTTTAATCCTGGGATCTACTAAAATAAAATTAGTTGTGGTTACGGTTATACTCTGATAACCATTTTTTAGGCAGGAAGGAGAATGAAGTTTTCTGCTTCTTAGACTTCCCTATGCAAATAAATGGTGGATTTTCATCTCTTCTCACTGAAGGTTTAAAGATTCTCTTTTTCAAACACACACATGCATACAATCCTGCCATACCTATAACTGCCTGAAAAGCTTACTCCAAATAAACACATGCCTTGCTTCCTCACTTCTTTCCAGTCACTGCTTAAATTTATCACCATAATCAGACATACCTTCTCTTACCGACATATCTAAAATAGTAACCCCCCTTTAGTCAATATCTCAATCTAATTGTCTTTAGGGTTATTGTATCTTCTATACCAAGATATTTTGAGACTGAAGGGGATGTTATTAACATTTCTCCCAGAACAGCAGTTAACAAACTGAGTATTATTGCTCAAGACAAATGGAGATGAATGGTCATCTTGTTTGTCTTTCCTTCCTAGAGCTCTTTCTACTCTCTCTAGAATGACAGTTTTATAAAAGCAGTGATTTTCCCTGTTTTGTTCTCTACTTTAGTGCTTAGGGGAGTACCTGGCTATATTGGTTATATTTGAAATATTTGGAAATATATATATTTGTATATTTCATAACCAAGGAGTTAAAGTACCATCAATACATTATAAAATTGCCTTTCATTATATCTTCATGACTGTTGGAAATAACCTATTGAGAGATCCTATTTGTAGTGTCATAATCTTTTAACTAGGAAATACATTTTGTATTTGAAAATTTATAATAGAATAACTAGTGGTCTCATTCTCTTCAATATTTAAATAAAGAGAAGATATGATCTTTGTAGTTCACTAGAATACTAGGTCTCCTTGTTGATTTCTCTTATCCATAGGGAAAAATAGAATTTCATTTAGGACTCTGCACTTGTTTCTCACCCTCTCTGGTGTTTGGGATATTTAAAATGCTTTCAGATGAGGATTTTAAGCTGAGAATAAATCCTCCTAAGTCTATGAATGAGAGACTCTTGCCTCAATCCTTAGGAAAACTGGTAAGATTCGGGATTCATATTTTAAATTAACAATAGCAAATATATTCTAACCAATTCATCTTTGTAGTTATGGCAGGTAAATCACCATTTTGAATAAATCATTATAGTGATTGCTCTTGCTGGTATAGAGCATATTCCACCTACCACCAACACCTTGCATTGATGTGACACATTTGTTACAGTTGATGTTGGCACATTTTTATAATTGCAATGTTAGTTAAAGTACATGGTTTAACTTATGATTCACTGTGTAGTATAGTTCTATGGACTTTTACAAATATTTTATTCTGTTACCATATATACAATCTAACACTTCCCCTTCTAATCATATTCAGATATATATTTTAGTGGTGTTGATTGTGTTCGCACTGTTGTGCTACCATCACCTTACTATAGCTTTTTTTTTTTCTCATGGGCAGGCACCGGGAAATGAACCCGCGATAGCTTTTTTATTTACTCTATGTGACTAGGATTTCTAGAGTATTATGGTGTATTTACTTTGCAACTCACACTAAAAATGCATGTGAAATTGTGAATTTTTATTGAGGAAGGAGAAAATTGGCATTATTTAGTTATAAAGAATAACTGTAAAATGAGGCTAATTGTACTATATGTTCCAGTAGATATAGTTTATATCAAATTATTATTTAATGTCAAGCTTTTTAGTTCTCTATAAAGCTTTTCCTTAAATAATTTAAGACCTCTCTCCCTGAAGTATTTTGGCCAAAGCATATTTTTTTAGCACGCAGGAATAGAAAATTGCTTATAGAGACTAGAAAATGTTTTTTCTCAGTAGAAATTAATCTGTGTTCTTATGATAAAGTATAAACTAAACCAACCCGAAGAATTACTTTTCAGGCCAGTTCTTTACAGCCGAGGAGTTTCAGTAACAGTGAAACCTCTAACATTCAGTTTCATTACTGGTGTGGCAGTTATGTATTGTGCATTATGTTGCGATGGTACATTCACAAGATATTTAGTCTCACACAAATCTAAAATTTAATTGTGTTTTAACTTTGTGTTTTAAACTTTATGCTCCTTCTGATTATTATGAGACCATTAATAGTTTAAATTTACCTTTAGCAAACTTATTGGAATTAAAAACTAGTTATATTTGGAAATGTATTTTTGTTAATAGCTGTACTTATATTTTTTCCTCTTACTTTTCATTGTTCACAGCATTACTGTCTGACTTGATTAATACCCTGACTTTATTTCTAGCCTTATTGTTTTCTTTATGAAATACTTTCCTTCATGACCCTTTATTATTTGGTTTGACTTGCTCAAACCAGATCTTACTTGCCCACATACACATATGCATAGACACACATTAATGTCTCCTCTTTTTAAATTTTATTTTCACTTATATAAAAATTACATTTTTTTACTTACAGAATTATTTTCTCTAGATCACTTTTATAAATAGTCTACAATACTAAATTTGAAGAAAAGCAAATTTGTAACACCCCTTTCCTTTATCATTTCCCACTTTCCTAAAAGCCACTTTTCATTTTTATTTATTTATTTTTTCTTTAACTTTTTTTATTGTATAATATATATACAAATCAAAGAAAGAAAAAAGCAGTAGTTTTCAAAGTATTCTTCAACAAATAGTTACAGTACAGATCCCAGAGCTTGCAATGGGCTACCGTATGATCTGCTCAGATTTTTCCTTCTAGCTGCTCCAGAATATAGGAGGCTAAAAGGAATACATTTTTTCTTGTACCATCACAATTGACTTTTTTTTCTTTTTTGTGAAAAATAACATACATACAAAAAAGGAATAAATTTCAAAGCACAGCATGACAATTAGTTGTAGAACAGATTTCAGAGTTTGGTATGAATTACAGTTCTTCAATTTCAGGTTTTTACTTCTAGCTGCTCTAAGATACTGAAGACTAAAAGAGATCGCTACTTAATGATTCAGCAATCATATTAATTTGTTAAATCCTACCTTCTCTGGACAAATCCACCATCACTTTTGATCTTTCTGTCCCACTCTTTGGGGGTATTTGGGCTAAGGCCATACTAACTTTTTCATGTTGAAAGGGGCTGTCAGTAATATGGGGTAGGGAGATGGAATTATCTCATGTTCTCAAGAGGCTGGGCCCTCTAAGTTTCAGGACTTGTCTGGTCCAGGGACTTATCTGGAGGTTGTAGGTTTCTGGAAAGTTACCCTAGTGCTTGGAATCTTTGAAGAATCTTATATATTGCCCTAGATGATCTTTAGGATTGCCTGGAATGGTTTTGGTTGGGGGTTGGCAAGTTATGATAGGTAGCCATGTCTAACTGAAGCTTGTGTAAGAGTGACCTCCAGAGTAGCCTCTTGACTCTATTTGAACTCTCCCAGCCACTGATACTTTAGTTGTTACACTTCTTTTCTCCCTTTTTGTCAGGATGAAATTGTTGATCCCATAGTGCCGGAGCTTGACTCATTCCTGGGAGTCATCTCCTATTTTCCAGGGAGACTTTCACGTAGTGGGGAGGGCAATGATTTCATTACAGAGTTGGACTTAGAGAGAGTGAGTCCACATCTGAGCAGCAAAAGAGGTCCTCCAGAAGTAACTCTTAGGCATATCTATAGGTAGGCCAAGCTTCTCTGCTACCTACATAAGCTTCCCAAGAGTAAGCCTCAAGATCAAGGGCCACTTTTCAATTTTTTAAAAAACCGTATTCTTTGTACTCTGATATTTCTAACATGCTTATATTTTATTGTAACATTTTAATTTTTTGCTTTAGTTATTAGCTCCACTTCTTTATTATGGGCATGAGGATTTAAATGATTTTCACACGTTGTCTTGCTGCCCTTATGGCATATTCATGCTCATTTTGTATCCCTTTATCCTCCTAATATATTTATATCATAATTTACATTGTCATGACTGTGTAAATATTTTTTTATAGCTGAGCCATGTAGCATATATACTATGGTTACTTTTTGTGCTGGTCTGAAAGGATATATGTCTCCTAGAAAAGCCATGTTTTAATCTAAATCCTATTTCGTAAAGGCAGAATAATCCCTATTCAGTACTGTATGTTTGAAACTGTAATCAGATCATGTCCCTCGAGATGTGATTTAATCAAGAGTGGTTGTTAAGCTGGATTAGGTGACGACATGTCTCCACCCATTTGGGTGTGTCTTGATAAGTTTCTGGATTCCTATGAAAGAGGAAACATTTTGAAGAATGAAAGAGATTCAGAGAGCAGAACAGAACGGAATAGCCACGAGAAGCAGAGTCCACCAGCCAGCGACCTTTGGAGATGAAGAAGAAAAATGCCTCCCGGGGAGCTTCATAAAACAGGAAGCCAGGAGAAGAAGCTAGCAGATGATGCCGTGTTCACCATGTGCCCTTCCAGATAAGAGAGAGGAACCCTGACTGTGTTCGCCATGTGCCTTCTCACTTGAGAGAGAAACCCTGAACTTCATCGGCCTTCTTGAACCAAGATATTATTCCCTGGATACATACCTTTGATTGGACATTTCTATAGACTTGTTTTAATTGGGACATTTTCTTGGCCTTAGAACTGTAAACTAGCAACTTATTAAATTCCCCTTTTTAAAAGCCATTCTGTTTCTGGTATATTGCATTCTGGCAGCTAGCAAACTAGAACGGTTTTCCTGCAAGACTTTTATTTTCCTTGGAATTGGTAGTTTCCATCCTTTGCTTAGTGTTCCAGTTTATCTTAGTATATAGTTTATCAAAACTTCTACCATTTCCATATCAGCTTTTTTCTTCTTATTTAAGAAAGCAAAGAATATGTTCTAGAACCACCAAAAATAGATATCTTAGTTAGCTTAACCATAGGCATATTTAAATAAAGTATCCATATAATCATTGTAAAGCCTTTGTTTGCACAGTAAGTTTCATAAACCAGTTTAAAGTTGCGGCAGCATGGAAAAAATCTACAGATTCAGAAAACAAAGTTCTTAAATTCTAAGTATTAAACACTAACTTAGATACTATTTGATCAGTTGTCAAAACTGTGAATGTTCAAAATACAAAGTAGAAAGTTGTTACAAATATCTACTTTGCTATAGCAATGACCAGTGTTACTAAATACTTTCCTGAATTCAGGAAAATATGAAGGTACAAATATTTTTACAGTTAACATCTGGAAATTTTAACCACCTAAAATGGATATCTTAGTTTATCCATAGGCATATTAAAAAAATATATATATCTAATCATCATAAAGCCTGTTTGTACAATATGTTTCATAAACCAATTTAAAATCAAAGCAAGGAAGGAAAAAAATCTATAAATATAGATATCAGAGTTACTTGATTCTAAATATTAAACAGTATCTTAAGTACCATTTGATTAACTATCAAACCTGGCTGTGTTCTCAAAATTTCAAGTAAAAAGTTATTACAAATATCAACTTTGCTATAGTAGTGAGCTATGTTACTAAATATTTTCAAATTTTTTAAGAATTTATTTTATCTAATATTACTATAACTGCCAATAGTTTTTTTTAACCTTTTTTTGTTGTAAAATGTAACATATATATATATATACATATATATATATATATATATACGCAAAGAAATGAAGTTTTCAAAGCACACCCCAACAAGCAGCTACAGAACAGTTCCCAGAGTCTGTCATGGGCCACCGTGCCCTCCTCCCAGATTTTCCCTTCTAGCTGCTCCGAAACACTGGTGGTTTTATCAGAGTCATAATAATAGAATCATATAGTATCTGTCCTTTTGTATCTGACTTATTTCACTAAGCATTGTGTCCTCAAGATTCATCCATGTTGTCATATGTTTCAGGACATCATTTTGTCTAAATGCTGCATAGTATTCTATTGTATATATATATATATATATACCACATTTTGTTTGTCTACTTGTCTGTTGATGGGCACCTGGATTGTTTCCATCTCTTGACAGTTGTGAATAGTGCCGCTGTGAACATTGGTGTGCAAATGTCTGTTTTTGTCACTGCCCTCAAACGAGTATTGGTATTGCTGGGTCATAGGGCAACTCAGTGTTTAGTTTTCTGAGGAATTGCCAAACTGATTTCCACAGCGGCTGAACCATTTTACATTCCCACCCACAGTGAATAAGTGTTCCAATTTCTCCGCATCCTCTCCAACATTTATAGTTTCCTGTTTGTTTAATAACAGCCTTTCTTATAGATGTGAGGTGATATCTCGTTGTTGTCTTAGTTTGCATTTCCATTATAGCCAGTGTAAATGAGCAGCTCTTCATGTGCTTTTTAGCCATCTGTATTGGCTCTTCAGAAAAGTGCCTGTCATTTCCTCTACCCATTTTATAATTGGGTTGTTCTTTTGTTGGTGAGCTGTATAATTTCTTTATGTACACAGGATATCAAGCCTTTATCCAATATGTGGTTTCCAATTATTTTTTCCCATTGAGTTGGCTGCCTCTTCACGTTTTTAACAAAGTCCTTTGAGGCACAGAAGCTCTTGGTCTTAAGGAGTTCCCATTTGTCTATTTTTTCTTTCACAGCTTGTGCTTTAGGTATAAGGTTTAAGAAGCTACCTCGTATTACTAGATCTTGAAGATGTTTCCCTACCTTTGTTTCAAGAAGTTTTATGGTACTGCCTCTTACATTTAAGTCTTTGATCCATTTTGATTTAATTTTTGTATAGGGTCCATATCAGCTTTTGATACCAGCTGTAAACAGTGCAGTGTAAATAGGCCACACTCTGCAGGTCAAGGGTATTCCTCTACAGGATTTGGAGGCCAGATGTCTGCCTTTGAACCTATGGAGTAGGTTCTGCTAAATTTCAGTGGGTACATAGGACCAAAAAATGGAGTAGGCCACTCCATATAGCAAAATACTAACAATTTATTAGGGAACTTACAGACCAGGAAGCTGGTCCTGGGCAGTGGCAGGATGTTCAGAGCAGCTTTCTGCACCACCCAGCAGGTTACAGAGCTTTTTTTGTTTTTGTTTTTAAACATTTTTTTCTTGTGAAATATAACATATATACAAAAAAACAAAAGTACATTTTAACAAGTGATTATAGAAAAATGTCAAAGTATGGTATGGGTCACAGTTCCACAATTTCAGATATTTCTTCTAGCTTCTCTAAGACACTGGAGACTAAAAAGAAATATCAATATAATGATTCAGTAGTTATACTGATTTGTTAAATTCTGTCTTCTCTGTTACAACTCCTTCTTCTCCTTTAATCCTTCTCCCAATCTTTAGGGATACTTGGGCAATTACGTTCTAACTTATTCATGTTGAAAAGGGGTGTCAGCATTAAGGGGTAGGGGATGCAATTTGTTGATGTTCTTGGAGAGACTGGTAACTGTTTCAGGGCTTATCTGGCCTAGGAACCGTCTGAAGGTTTTGGGTTTCTGAAAACTATCTTAATGAGTAAAACTTACATAGAGTCTCAAATAAAGCCCTGGGTATTCTCTAAGATCTACAAGAATACTGTTGATTGGGGTTTCGCATACTGTGGCAATTAGCAATAACTTAACTGAAGCTTACGTAGGAGCAAACTCTAGAATAGCCTTTCCACTCTATTTGAAATCTCTTAGCCACTGATACCTTATTTGGTTATGTTTCTTTTCCCCCTTTTGGTCAGGTAGGCATTGTTGACCCCATAATGCCAGGGCCAGGCTCATCCCTTGGAGTCATAGCCCATGTTGCCCGGGAGACTTATGTCCCTTGATGCCATGTCCTGTTTAGAGGGGAAGATGATGGTTTTCCTTGCAGAGTTGGGTTTAGAGAGTGAGAGTCCACATCTGAGCAAAAAATGAGGTTCTGCAGAGGGTTTTACAAGGCAAGAACAAGGAAAGCACAGAGCTAAGTCAGGATTTGCAAGATCATAAACATGTCTCTCTGAAGTTAATAATATATAGCAGGAGTGATTCTTAGTATAGATAGCTGTTGTACTTAGAAATGTGCACATATGCTTAAAGATGCATGTGGTGGGGGGTGGGATGAGGGGGGATTGTCTTATCTAAGAATTTATGGCTTTTCTGGTTTATGGCTTCATACCAGGCCACCCACACTTCTGACCAACTAGTTACAAACTCAGAGGTTCCCATCACCCCCTTGGGTTTTATAATTCAGAACAACTTACAGAACTCACTGAAAGTGCTATATTTATGAATATAGATTTATTATGGTAAAAGGTAAAAATAAGAAGCTGTAAGAAGAGATGAATAGGGCAAGGTCTGGAAAGGTCTCAAATGCAGACTTGTATGTCTCTCCAAGGGGAGTCACCATGCATTGCCCTCTCGACACGGCTTACCCGAGCTTTGAGTGTCATGAATTTATATGGGATAACTCAGTAACTTCCAGAAGTTGGTGAAGTGGGCTGATGTGGGCTGATATGACATGGCTCTGAGCATCAATCCTCTACTGATGTGGTTAGTCTTTCTGGGGTGGCCAGCCCCCACCCTAAGGCTGCAGGTATGACTGGCACCCCACTGGTCACGGGCCCATCATGAAGAACAAAAGTCACTCTTAACACAGGAAATTCCAAAGATTCAGAGGTTGCTTCTTAGGAGCTGGGGACAAAAATCAACTGAGTTTCTCATTATAGTAGACTTAGTTTTTGCTTAGCTTAACCTCATTTCTTCTCTAGGTGTTGAAATATCCTTTAAAATGTTCAGAAACATTAAGTCTACCAATTTCATTCTTTTAGGCAGGTTCATTTTTTAGGCTGGTTGCACAACTTTTATCTTGGGAACTTCTCTTACCATCATCCTGGAAATTCTCCTTCTCCCTTTTTTGTATTTCCTATATCACCTATTTCTTGGAGTCTTTGCTTTCCTTTTTCATTGTATATTCCCATATCTTCTCAGAGTCTAATTGATACTGAACAAAAGTAGTGTGTTCTCTGCCTGACGCACACAGCAACCAATCTAGACACTGAGGTTTCAAAGAGATAGTTTAATGCTGCTCAAAAAGCAGATCAAATGATCTATCAGCCCAAAGATCTGTCTCCCTTTGTCTAAGGAATTCAGGGATTTTGTGGATTCAAACAAGGGGGGATGGAGTTCTTACCATTGCAGTAGTAAGTATACACAAAGTTGAGACTAGGTTATAATAACCATTATAACAGTAATTGTAAACAGGGCTAAAACTAGGCTAGAATAACCATTACAAAAGTATAAACAGGGCTGGGACTAGCTGAGTTTCAGAAATTTCAGGTATTAGCTTCTACCTATTCTGTAATACAGAAAGAGAAAACATCTATGTAATGATTCGTTAACCATAATCATTTGTGAATTCTTAATTTCTCAGTTATAATTCTTCCCTTTTGTTTTTGTTCTTTCGTTAATCTTTTTTTTTATTTTTATTTTTTTTACATGGGCAGGAACCGGGAATCGAACCCGGGTCCTCTGGCATCACGGGCAATCACTCCTGTCTGCTGAGCCACTGTGGCCCACCCTCTTTCATTAATCTTGAGGAATATTTGTGCAAAAACCAACTTATTCATGCTGAAAAGGAAACGTCGACATTATGGGGTAGAGGAATGAAGCTGGTTGTCATTCTTGGAGAAACTGGTACCTCTGGGTTTCAGGGCTTAACTGGCTTTGGAACAATCGGAGGCTTTAAGTCTATGAAAAATAAACTTAATAACTAAATAAAAAATTATACTTTTAAATAAAAGAAGTAAAAGGAGGTGACTTATAACTATGTTACATTGGGTTAATAACTTTTTACAGATTTTAGATAGAACCTGGAGTGTGCCAATATCTGGCTGAGACCTGCGTAAGAGTAGGTCTCCAGAATCATCTCCTGACTCTTATTTGCAATGTTTTAGTCGCTGAAACTTTATTTCTTTTCCCCCTTTAGATCATGAATCCATTGCTAATCCCACAGTGTTAAGGAAATTTACCCCTGGAAGTCATGTTCAACGGTGTCAGGGAAATTTACCCCTGAAAGTCTTCCCACCTGGAGGGGAAAGTGAGTTTATTTGCAGAGTTTGGCTTAGAGAGAGAGACCACATTTCAACAATATGGACAATTTCAGGGAGTGACTCACAGGCATTATGTCAGATTAGGCAAGGCTCATATGTTTTAGAATAAATTAGGAGACCCTATAGCCTGAATTACCCAGGTGAGGAAATTTAATCCCTGCTTTCTTTCTCCAGTCCCTCAAGGGACCTTGCAAATACATTTTCATTTTATGCCCCAGACACTCTGAAATACATCAGGGTATTACATCAACTTCTTCAGAATACTAAGATCTCAGTCCCTAGTCTAGGTTCCATGCCACATAAAGCTGAATTAGGTTGCTTAAATAAACTGACAAGACAGGTTAAATTAGATAATGTGCTACAGAAAAATTAAGTTTTAGACAAAATAAATCTCTCCTTCTTTGGTTTCACAGAAATTAAAGTTTTAAAATACAGACAATATCAGTTACCCTGTATTCTGATTTACTTTAGTCTGAACCAGATCAGCCTCATTTACATCCGTAATTGAGGTCTAATCTTTTTTAGCTCCATTAAAACTGGTTTCAGCATGTTGCTGTATAAGGTACTGTTGCTTCTTTAGTACTTTCAGAGTTGGAAAACTCTGAGAACAAAATATCTCAGAGTTTAGAACAGTTAGAGCCCAGGAATAAATGTGACTGCTGTAAGAGCTTATAACCTTGACTGTAATTTTCTTATAAGCACTTTCTAAATGAAGCTGTTTCCAGAAGTAAAAATATTTGACGGTGACTTATATTGGATCATCAGCCAGAAACCATAGCAGAAGTTTTGTTCTGCCTCAATTTACACATTTACCAGAGTTATGTTAATTAATGGGTAGAACATAATTTATGTGC
This sequence comes from Myrmecophaga tridactyla, assembly GCA_004026745.1. Taxonomy (NCBI): domain Eukaryota; kingdom Metazoa; phylum Chordata; class Mammalia; order Pilosa; family Myrmecophagidae; genus Myrmecophaga; species Myrmecophaga tridactyla. The sequence continues at coordinate 29,055 of PVIY010013728.1, read as the reverse complement.
TTGCTTTTATTCTCTTAAAGTCCCTTTTTGTTAACTACATGTACTTTTAGAGACACATTAGAGCAAGGTAGTGTGACTGACAAGTAAATTTGGTTGTTTCTAACATCTGTATCAGTATCAGGATATGGATAGTGAGAAATTGTCTTTAGGAATTTAATATAATCTCTAAATATATGAGTACCTTTTAATCGTTGTGCTGGCTTGAGAGGATTATGTACCCTGGAAAACCCATGTTTAAATCCTAATCCATTTTGTGGAGGCAGCCATTTCTTTAATCCCTATTCAGTACTGTAATTTGAAAACTTAGTTAGTTTATCTCCATGGAGATGTGACATGCCCAATTGTGGGTATTAACCTGAGATTAGAGGGAGATGTGACGCTATCCATTCCAGTGGGTCTTGATTAGTTTACTGGAATCCTTTAAAAGGAAGCACTTTGGAAAAAACTTCAGAGCCATGAGAGAGCCATGAGAACCACGAGAGCCCTTGCAGCCAGAGACCTTTGGAGATGAAGGAAAACAGCCATGTGGGAACTTCATGAAACAAGAAGCCTGGAGAGAAAGCTAGCAGTCGTCACCATGTTCACCACATGCCTTTCCAGTTGAGAGAGCGAGACCCTGAACGTCACTGGCCTTCTTGAACCAAGGTATCCTTCCCTGGATGCCTTAGATTGGACGTTTCTGTAGCCTTGCTTTAATTTGGATGTTTTTATGGCTTGAAACTGTAAACTTGCAACTTAATAAATTCCTCCTTTTAAAAGCCATTCCTTTTCTGGTATATCGCGTTCTGGCAGCTAGCAAACTAGAACAATCATTGATTGTAATTTAAAAATATTTAGATTTTTAAGTATTTTAATTTAATTGCAATATTAAAATATTCACGTTTTCCTGTATACATCCATTTTCAGCCTCTTGGAATGTTGACATTCATTTGTTCTCCCTCATGCAAAAATGTTTTTGTATTTGTACATTTAATCACCATCATTGTCCACTATAGGCATTCCTAAGTTATACTGCCTCAGTCTGTATCCTCTTTCTTTCCTCCTGGTTTCATACATGCCCTCATCCCTTCTTCCTCAACCATACTCACATTCAGCTTCATTCAATGTACCTATGATATTTTGCTCCCATCAAGTAGTATTGTGCTATCCATTTCTGTATGTTTATAACCTGTCCTATTGCACAGTCTATATTCCTTCAGCACCAAATACCCAACCTCTACCCTCTTTCTACTTCTGATAACTTGTGTTTTTAACTTTAACTCTCAAAGTTCACTCATTAATGTTAGTTCATATTAGTGAAACAATACAGTATTTGTCCTTTTATTTCTGGCTAATTTCATTCAACATAATATCCTCAATGTTCATCCACATTATTACATGCTTCATAACTTTATTCTGTCTTAACAGCTACATAATATTCCATTGTATGTGTATACCACAGTTGTTTAGTCACTCATCCATTGATGGACATTTGGGCTGTTTCTGAATCTTGCCAGTTGTAAATAATGCTGCTATAAATATCAGTGTGCAAATGTGTCTCGTGTCCTAGCCTTCAGTTCCTCTTAATATATACCTAGTAATGGGATTACTGGATCATATGGCAATTCTACACTTAGCTTCCTGAAGAACTGCCAAACTGCCTTCTATAAAGGTTGGAGCATTTTACATTCCCACCAGTGTTTGGATAAGTATGCCTCTTTCTCCATATCCTCTTTAGTATTTGTCATTTTCTGTTTTTTTGATAGTGGCCATTCTAGTGGGTATGAGGTAATATCTCATTGTTGTTTAGATTTATATTTCTGTAATAGCGAGTGAAGTTGAGCATCTTTTCATATGTTTTTGCACCATTTGTATTTCCTCTTTGGAAAAGTATCTGTTCGTGTCTTTTGCCCATTTTTAAATTGGGTTGTCTTTTTATTGTTGAATTGAAGAATATCTTTATATATTCTGGATACTAAACCCTTATCTGATATGTGGTTTCCAAATATTGTCTCCCATTGCATAGGACACCTTTTTTATTTTCCTGACAAAGTTCTTTGATGCACAGAAGTGTTTAATTTTGAGGAGTTCCCATTTATCTATTTCTTTTTTAATGCTTGTTTTTTTTCTTACACATTCTTCTGGACAAAATTACATCTCTTTCTTCAACAAGTTGTATCCTGTATACTTTACATATTGGTATACCAAAAGTTATCAAAAAGATCTTCAATACTGTATTTAAACTTCCTACAAAGCTTAATTATTTTAAAAATAATTTGTCAAATTAATTTCATTAAACACAAAATTAGATTTTTCACCATCTTCTATATCTAATAAATCTCTTTTTTTCTACTGAAGGTTACTCTGTAAGATGTAAGTATCTAAATCTGATCTGGAGAATGGCGTTTGCACGTATACAAATCTTCTCAGACCTTCCAGTTTGTCTACTGTTATAAGACAAACTCTTATAAGGCACTTGTCTACTCCTATAGGCACTTGCCAAAGGAGTAGAAATTTTACCAGTGGCTGCTGGTTTTGGAGAGCAGTTGTCCTTAAATTGAGTACTCTAATAAGTATGGGAGGGGAAGATAATTTCTATCTTAGGATCTTTTACCCCCAATAAAGAGGGATACTGAGGAGGATGAGGAGGAAGTAGGAGAGCTTCCTTTTTTCCTGATCTGTTGGCTTCTTGGGTATAGTGTGGAGGTGGAGCCTATGAAGGAGTTAATAAAAGTTCTATCAGATCCTCCAAATTTGAATGAGGGAGAACATTTTTTTCTCTCACTAATCTTTGTAAGCAAAATTTTACATTTTATCATCAACATTGATTGCTGGTAGAAACAAATAAAAGATTGAGCATACGTCATCTCATTCCATTTCTGCTTTACAATTCTAAATTTAGTATGGTGTTTTTTTTCTGTAGAGCCATTCTCAGGCCTCTTCTCTCCCTTTTCATCATATATTCCCCCATCTTCTCAAAGTCTAATTGATACTGAATGAAAGCAGTGAGTTCTCTGCTCAATGTACACAACAGCTAATCTATGACATAGGGGTTTCAAAGAGAGAAAGGGTTTATTGCTACTCACAGTGCAGGAGATCAGATGTCCTATTAGCCCAAAAATCTGTCTCCTCAAGTCTAAGGAGTTTAGGGATTTTATGGATTCTTACAAGGGAGGATGGAGTAGTTACCGTTAAAGTATTAACACAAGGTTGAGTCTAGGTTGTAATAACCATTACAATAGAAATTGCAAATGGGGTTGAGGCTAGGCTATAACAACCATTACAACAGTAACTGTAAATAATCCTGAGACTAAGATAGAATAACTATTACAACAGAAGGTATAAACAAGAGTGAGACTAGGTTAGAGTAATCATTAGAAAAGTATAAATAGGGGGGACTAATTGAGTTTCAGTAATTCAGGCATTAACTTCTATCTCTTCTACAATATAGGAAAAAATATCTGTAAAATGATTCAGTAATCATAATCATTTATTAATTCTTAATTTCTCAGTGGCGTAATGACAAGTCTAATTTTCTTTCACTTGTAAGTCACTTAAGAGTTTTCTGTTTGCTTTGCCTAGATGCCCAAAATATTTTTATTAGCTAAAAAAGTTTGGTAAATTTACTAGAATATGTCCTGATAATTGGTTTTATCATTCAGTACTCTTGGGTACAGTGTGTTCTCTTATTTGTAGTTAGAAATCTTTTTTCATTTTAGCAAAGTTTTGTGAATTGTAGTATTTTATTATTTTTTTTTCCCTTTTCTTCAGTTTTCTTCTTCAAGGACTCCTATTATAGTATGTTAGATCTTCTCTATTTTTTGCTACTTTCTGTTATATATTTTAAATCTTTAATTTTTTCTTTTGGTTAATATAATTTCCCTTTTTTTCTCCTATTTCCTACATAATTTTTATTTCATTTCCTACAGTTTTACCTGGTTTCTTGAACTGCATCTTGTACAAGAGCCTTGACTGGTCACTTTTTGGAGTTTGTGTGAACTCTTCAACTATTCTAAACCCTTCAAATCTTACTAGGATTATTTTTATTTATTTTATTTTTTTTACATGCTCAGGCACCGGGAAACAAACCCAGGTCTCCGGAATGGTAGGTGAGAATCGTTGCACCACCCTGGATTTTTTTTTTTTTTTAGCTCACCTGCTCGTGTAATAGGCAAAACCTCTTTCACTTTTAACTGGTCTTCTCAAATTGGCCTGTTGTGCTTTCCAGTGAGTATCTGTTTAGGAGTTCTCTTCTCAGGTTCTTTAGATACCCTTTTACTACCTTCTGTGACCTTCTACAGAGATACTGATTTCCCACAGGTCTTGTGGCTATCAATGACTTGTCCCTATCATCTGTATTTTGGGATTTGTGGTGATATCTTATCACAGTGTTTTATTGCAAACGCTCTCCATAGATTTTTGGTTTTGCCATGCTATTGTTGCCTCATAATGGAGGGATTTGGTGAGATTTGAAAACTCTGCTGCCTCTGTGGCTGTTTTCTGTTTTGTGTTGATATTGCTTCCATTTTTCTTATTAGATGCTATCTTCAAATTATTGGCCATCTATTCATATTTAAGTATAGAGAACTAAAATTCTTTGCATTTATTTTTAATTTTTTTATTGTAGTAACATATATAAAGCACAAAATTTACAGTCTTAGACATTCTTAAATGTACATTTTTAGTAGAATCAATGCCAATCACAATGTTGTACTACTGTTACTACCAGCCATTACCAAGTCATTTTCATGATTTCAAGTGATTCTGTATTCGCTTCTCCCCCTGTCCCCTGGTAACGTCTGGTCTAATTTATGTCACTTTTTATTTGCTTATTTTAAATATTGTATATATGTGGAATCAGATATTGTTTGTCGTTTTATATCTGGCTTATTTTACTCAGCATAATGCTTTTAAAGTTTATCTATATTATAGCATATATCAGAACTTCATTCTTTTCTTATGACTGAATAGTGTTCCATTTTATGTATATTCTACATTTTATTTACGCATTCACTTATCTGTGGACGCTTGAGGTGTTTCCATTTTTTGATCTAAAATGGTTTTGGGAGTTATGTGTCACAAATACTAAGTCTGGTGGAGCTTATTCCTGTATATAGATCATCAGTGTGGACTTTATTGTAGGGAGATTTCTATGGACCATTTCACTGAAGAGTTTATGATGTCAGTGTCTTTTTTTGTGTTTTCTCGAGTTGGTCATGTACCTCAAGTAAATGGCTTATATCTTTCTCCCAGTGGCTATAAACTTGATTACTACTGTTTGTAGAGCCATATGGTACAAAAACTATAGTTTGAATACAAAGGCCAAATTTTAAATTTTACTTTTTTCCATATAGAAATCTACCATCAACCATGATTTCTATGTAAATTCCAGTGCCCTCTTTTTATTTTTTAAAATTCTCTAGAGAATAAATTGCAGTCATCTGCCTGGATATGGGGAAAGAGTTTCCTGGCGGTGTAGATTGGAGGAAGAATCTGAGGATTTTACTGCTTCATAAGAGTTGAAGTATTGCTCTGATTTTTTGCGCCACTGATTCTGCCTTTCCGGGACATGCCTGGCATCACCAATTACTAATCAGTTAGGGGTTCCTCAGTACTAAATAGGTTGCTTCTAAGTTTTCTTTTCCATTGGTTTGAGGTGATGTCTCCTGCTTGTTAACATTAGAGTGTAGTTATATCTCACTTTGAACATTAAATAAATGGAATCACCATGTGTATTCTTTTGTACATGAGTTTTGTTCGACATTTTGTTTGTGGAATTCACATGTGTTGTGAGTAGATGTAGTTCATTTATTTTTATTGCTGTATATTATTTCATTGTATGAATATACCACAATTTATTTATTGTGTTATTGGTGGCTTTTGATGAATATTTAGCTTATTTCCAGTTTTGGATATTAGAAATAATAATGGAGAATAGGCATTTTTACATTAATCATTTTCCCCGTCCAGATATGTGATGTGTATTGAATTAAAGCTATGTCTTCTTTTGATCTGTTTCTAAGGTTTTGTTGTGTCTGTGTGCATGTGTGTGTGAACTTTCTATATATTTCATGTTGTATTTATTTCTAATTATTTTATGTTTCTTGTTGCTCTTGGGAATAAGATATGAAATCCTCTAATTTTCTTTCATTCTCGTTTTTTCTTTTTTTAATTTTTCTATTCTGTTTGTATGTGGGTGTATGTGCATATATAAATGATACAGTAGGACCTTGTTTTACACAGACTCCACATGTGTAAATGAGATTGGCAATAGAAAAAAAATAAAGGCAGAGAGAAAAGAGAGTTAATATTTAAAAAAAGATATTTCTATCATTTTGTTTACTTATTATTACTAGAGTGTTTATTTGCCTCATTTATTTTAAAAATGTGTGATAGGTCTGTTCATATAAGAAATGCTTGTTAAATTATGGGGTTCACTATTATGTGCTCCCTATATAGAGCTAGGTAGTGTGGCAGTGGTGGGACAGTGCAAGGAGGGGGAGGAGGCAGAATGCTTGACCCAGTCAGGGTCTCCAGTCAACACCACCTTCCAGCTTGCGGATATCAGATGCCTTCCCAGCCTCCTATTGGCCTGTGCCAATTTTTTTCCTTTGGGAAAGGAGGCAGAGAGACCTTGGGGCAATGCAGGCTGCTGGGGTGTGCATGCATGATATAATTAAAAATTTTTTAATTATTTCTATGATTCATTTTGTTTACTTGTTACTAGAGCATTTGACTTATTATAAAATAAATGCATAATAGATATATTTGTATAAGAAATATTTATAAGTAATGGGGTTTGCTATTGTGCACGATTTTCAACTTACGTGAAGGGTCTTAAAACATGTTTGCATAAAACGAGGTCCTATTAAATCAAATATATAGAAATTATATTTTTTTGTATCAGTTACTTTGCTGAACCTTTATGTTGACTTTAATGTCTTTGGACTATTTCAGATATTTAAACATGATTGGTTGAAATATTTTTTTAAATTATTATTAATTTGTATAGTAATCAGCACTTGTGACCTATAATACTATTGCTTTTATTGAATTTATTGTCAATTTCCTTGAAAATCTATGGTAGGGATTGTTTTACTTTCCTGGCTGTGAAAACAGATATGATACTATGGGTTGGCTTACTGCAGGAATTTATTGGCTCATGGTTTCAGAGTCTAAAAGGTTTGCTTCCTCCCGAGGTTAGTATCTTCTGGTTGGCCAGCAGTCTTTGGTGTTCCTTGGCTTTTCTGTCACATGAAATGAACATGGCAGTGTCTTCTTTCTCTCCCAAGTTCCATTGGCTTTCAGCACCTTGTTTTTCCTGAGGACTTCACCTCCTGTGTCCAGTTCCCTTTTCTTCTAAGATTTTCAGCCATATTTGATTCAGGCCCACTCTCATACATTTTGGAGACAGCTTATCTAATAATGTCTTCAAAGGTCCTATTTACAAATGATTCCACACCATCGGTGGACTAACATTATAAACATGTTTTTTCTAGGGTATACAGCTTCCAACCCACCAAAGACATCAAATATAAACCTGGCTGGCTACTTTCAAAAGTGTGTTCTTTTTGGCATTTAAAAGTTTCTTTCCATATCTTATTTTACCTTATTTATTTCATTGTATATCACACCAAGGCAGGTGTGTAGGAGATTCTTGATAAGTATCTGTGCATGGGTCAGTGCTACAACTTGGCTTCCTTGCTTTTAGATGATGTTACTTTGGTGCAGCTTCTATACTCATGATCTTCAGGTTGGTGCCCTCACAAATTGCCCCTCAGTGCTATCCCTCAGTCTTCCTACTTATTCTTGGAGAACTTCCTCTTTATTTTCTCTGGTACTCTAAACATATTCACCTCTTGTGTCAGGTTTCCCCCTGTTTAAATATTCTTAAGATGAATGGATGACACTACTCCCTTCTTGGCTATCCAAAATTGAGGCCATAGTATATTCCTCAAAGTTATATACCTCAGTTTACTGCACCCTTGTCCTAAAAGTCATCTATATTGCTACTCCATCTTTATCTTCTCCTCATCTCAGAGGATGGAATTTTTCTGTTCTCATCAAGATTTTTCTATCTACTTGTCCCCTTTGCCCATCTTCTCACATACTTCTTGGATGTTGTTCATCAGATTTTGTTTTTTTTTCTTCTGTATATTCAATGTCTGTGTTCTTGTTGATTACTCACCTTATATAGGCATGTCTGTACATTTCCATCTAAAAATATATATAGATATATTCCCTGCCTTCATACCCACCCCCCCTTACTTATTTCCCTTTATCTTTGTTTTGCTCCTCTTTCAAAATACAACTTCCTCACTTCCATTTATTTTGTAAATCACTGCTCTCTTATTCCAGTAAAATTTTTAGTAGAATGCAGACTTTGACAACAGGTAAACCCAGGCTCAAATTCTTCTACCTATACACTGGATAAAGGAACTGTCCATTACAAGGTTACAATCTCATGGTCACATGATAAAAGCTATATAGTTATATCATCATTATCAAAGATCCAGGTTACTGGATTACAGTTCACAAATTCAAGTATTTCCTTCTAGCTATTCCAATACACCAGAAACTTAAAAGAACCATCTGTATTATTATTCAGTAGTCATGATCGTTTGCTAAACCTAATTTCTCAATTATACCTCCTCCCTCTCATTTGCTCATTCTCTCAATCTTCAGGGATATCTGGGCAATGACCATTTAACTTACTCATGTAGAAAGGGGTGTTGACCTTATGGGGTAAAGGAATGAGACTGGTTGATGTTCTTGGAGAGATTGATTTTTCTGGGTTTCAGCGCTTGGGAATGAGGTTCTTGATAGTTTTAGAATGTGGCGCACAGAACGTTTTCATGATATTGTAGTAATGATGAGAATATAGCCACTATACTCTTTGGGATACATGAATGCGGTAACTGTTTGAGCCAAGACAACATCTGGTAAAAGACTGCAGCAATGGAGGTGGTCAAAAATGCGAACTGGAAATGGTAGTAATGGTAGCAGTAACAGCAACAATTGTAATAATAGTAAAAATGATAATGGTGGTGATGATAGTTGCTAACACTTACTTGAGTGCTTACAGTGTGCCAGGCACTCTTCTGAACATTTTGTGTATATTAACTGATTCAACCCTCTCAACAGTCCAGGAAGTGTAGATATGATTATAATTACCATTTTAGAGATGGGAAACTGAGGTACAGCTTTTAAATACTTTGCTTTACTGATTTCATAGTCCATGCACTTACCTACTCTGTTATATTGACTTACAGTAATTGTCTAGTTCATACATTTTCAAAGGACAGTATTGCTCTCATGTGGGCAAAATTTGTTCTCAGAGATCATGATCTTAGATATTTCAATGATTTGTGACCCTCCAAAAGGCCACAGTACATAAATCAGATATCAGTATATCAGTGGCATTAAAATTTCATGAGGGGTGGGTGAGTAGGAGAAAAATCTGAAAGGGCTTCTTTGAGGGATAGTAATTAAAAGAAGATGTGAAACTGGTTTAGCTACATTTTATCCAATGCTAGTCTTTTATATCTTGGAAATAAGGAGAAAAATATTCCTTTTCTACCTTTTCTACCTCTACTCTTCCTACTTCCCATGTTTTCTTTCAATGACTCAGAATTCAGTCTAATATTAATAGTATTATATTTCTGCTATGTTGTTACTGGTTAGCCAGGCTTTGTGGTGTGTTTGGAAATTCAAGTGTCATGAATAACACTATTTCTGTAGAAAATGTGCCTTGGGTTCTAAGTATTAGAAAAACAATCTTTATTAAAGTTTCAGTCTCATATGTACATTCTTTTCAGTTTTTAGAGAAGTAGAATGAAAATAGACATAATTCTAAAAGTATACTAGATGTATCTGCCTCTTATTTGTTGATTTGAAAGGTAGTTAACCCTTCAGCAATGATGAAATATACAAATAGAGACATGTACACAAACAATTATAATTCAGTGTCATAAGTGAGGAAAAGGTATGTTCAAAGTGTTTTGGGATCTCACAGGACATTTCTAATGAAATTTCATTTTGTTTTCTAGAATATAGGGTTTTCCCTTATGTATCAAATATTTTAATTATTTTGAATATAGCAGATGAAGTTCCTTAAAAGCCAGATTCTTATTTCAATACTCTCTACAGTATTCATTCCTTTTCTGTTCTTCCATTTATTGATATTAGAAGGGGAAATAACATTGCATGGTCATAGAATATGTTGTACAATTTGAGGGCTGATATAAACGTCATCTTAAACAAAACTTGCTTATCCACTGGTCTATGATAAGAACTAAATTTTTTTTAGTTTAAAAGGTTTTTTGAAACTCTTTCTGATTGCTTGTGCTGGCTCAGTCACTATGAGAGAATATAGGGGGTTAATAAATAAATAAAATATAGTTCCTTTCCTCAAAGGAGTGTCCATTTAAGTAAAACTTTCAGATATATAATAAATAATTAGAATCCCTTCATAAGTGTACTGGATTTGAGGTGGTCAGAAAACTGTTGGATGAGTCGTTTACATGGATTCAATATTGCTTAAGATTATGGCAAATCTTAGGTTTGAAAGGAAGGTAAGCCAGTTAGAACTTTAATGAAAAATTGGTAGTGGCCTTGAGGTTAAGAGATGGCAGTGAGAAAGAGGATGATCAGTTGACAGAATCAGATGGTGTGCAACTAAAAGGAGATAGTTTCATGATAAGAGCTTATTACTGCTCCCATCCTTTATTAAAAACCTTTGTTATTTTAATGATAATATTAATGTATGTTCAGTTTAAAAAATACACAAAACATAAAATCTGAAAAGTATAAATTAATTTAAGGTGACTAAATAACATTTTTTAAATTAAATATTTTTATTGCAATATTTTCATTCTCATACAGTCCATCCAAAGTATACAATCAATAGCTTACAATATTGTCACATAGTTGTGTATTCATCACCATGATTATTTTTATTAGTACTAATTTTTTTTATTATTTAACCTTTACTTTTAAGGTGACAAACTTATGTAAATGTTATGGGCAATCTAAAAAATTCATCACTAAAATCTTACTGGAATGCCTTCCTGGGAAGCTGACAACCCAGAAAGGTTATATTTTATAGATAAGATATTCTTTTATTTTATTGCATTCCAGAGGAGCAAGCCAATTTTGTAACTAGAACCACATCTCGGTGAGTTGAAATGTTTGGAGGGCCAGCTGGGCTATTTTTATTTTTATTTTTATTTTGTAGAGTATAATATATATGCAAAGCAAAGAAATAAAAAAGCACTAGTATTCAAAGCACTCTTCAACAAGTGGTTACAGGACAGATCCCAGAGTCTGTCATGGGCTGCCATACGATCCTCTCAGAATTTTCTGTCTACCTGCTCCAGAATATAGGAGGTTAGAGGGCTTAAATACTTCTTTATTATCACAATCAACTTTTTTTTCCTTTTTTTTTTTTGTGAACAATAACATATATACAGAAAAGCTATAAATTTCCAAGCACAGCACAACAATTAGTTGTAGAACATATTTCAGACTTTGCCATGGGTTACAGTTTCACGATTTTAGGTTTTTACTTCTAGCTGTTCTAAAATACTGGAGACTAAAAGATATCGATTTAATGATTCAGCATTTATATTCATTTGTTAACTCCTATCTTCTATGTATAATTCCACTATCACCTTTGATCTTTCCATACCTTTCTTTAGGGTTGTTTGGGCTATGGAAATTCTAAATTTTTGATATTGGAAGGCTCTGTCACTAACATGGTGTAGGGAAATGAATCTATCTAATGTTCTGGAGAGACTGGGTTAGGTTTCAGGACTTAACTGCACCAGGGACCCATCTGGAGGTTATAGGTTTCTGGAAAGTTACTCTAGTGCCTGGAACCATTGTGGAATCTTAAATATTTCCCTAAGTGTTCTTTCGGATTGGCTGGAATGGTCCCGGTTGGGTGTTGGCAGGTTATGGTAGGTAGCAAGGTCTACCTGAAACTTGCATAAGAGCAACCTCCAGAGTAGCCTCTTGACCTTATTTGAACTCTCTCTGCCACTGATACTTTATTAATTACCCTTCTTCTCCCCCTTTTGGTCAGGATGGAATTGTTGATCCCACAGTACCAGGTCTGGATTCATCCCTGGGAGTCCTCTCCCACGTCGCCAGGGAGACTTTCACCCCTGGATGTCACATCCCACATAGTGGGGAGGGCAATGATTTCACTTGCAGAGTTGGACTTAGAGAGACTGAGGCTACATCTGAGCAATACAAAGGTCCTCCAGAAGTAACTCTTAGGCATGCCTATAGATAGTCTAAGCTTCTCTGCTACCTACATAAGCTTCACGGGAGTAATCTTCATGATTGAGGGCATGGCCTATTGATTTGGTTGTCCCTAAAGTTTGACACAGTATCAGGGGATTCCCTGATGGTAAGATTTAATAGTTCCATATTGTTTCTCCCTTCCCTCATGGGACTTTGCCAATACTTTTTCATTATGTGCTTAATATACTCTAGGATGTTTCCAGGCATTACAATAATCTATATAGGATTAAAGGACCTCTTTCTTATTTTGTGCTTCCCGTGTTTCAGTTGTTCAAATGAGCTATACAGATAGGTTGAATTTTTCTGTTCCAGATTAAATAAACCTTCCATTGGTGTCAGAGAGTATGTGTAGTTCTAAAATAGAGACACTGTCTTCCTTACCCCTATGTTCTGAATTACTTTAACCCCAACCTGTTCAGCTTCATTCTTATCTCTAAATATCAGGTTATATATATATCAAATAGCATCTCAAAATCCAGAAATAATAATCACCACTCTGGACTTAATGTGTCTACTCTAAAAATTGACACTCTAGGCCCCTGTTTTCATACAAGTATTTTCTAAAAGTGACCATACCATTGTTGGGTTTTTTTTTGTTTCTGGCTTATTTTGTCTCACCACATGTCCCATATGTTCATTCACATTGTTGCATGCCTCATGACATTGTACCTTTTTGTAGCAACACAACCTTCATTCATAAGAATATACCATTGTTCGCCAATCTAATTCTCCATCAGTGCATCCTTCAGCCACCTGCATTCACTGGGCATCATGTAGAGGGCCCAAAGTCCACAGTCCACAGTCCATCAACATTCTCAATTTTAGATAATTTAACCGTTCCCAAGACAGAAAACCAATAAAACCCTTGCCAAATAGGAAATCTAAACCTCCTCTTAACTCTTGTCCCTCACCCCATTATTTACCTCTGCTTTTGCTGTGGTAGTGCTGATGGTTTCCTTTTGAACATAGCTCTAGCATGCAATAGCAGTTTCCTCCCATATCCTGGACTTACATACTCTTTATACAATAATCATATCTTTGAAGTAATTCTTATGAGAACTCATTCATATTTCTAGTGTGAATCAGTGGGATACGTAGGTCTATACAACCCCTTTCAATCTTGTTCATCTTCAGTATGGTAATATTACTTATAGACCCACTAGAGAATCACGTTTGCTCCTATCTCTTCCCTTACATTGGAGTTCAACCTCATTAGCTAACAGTTCACCCATCTCTAGCTTCTATGTATCTCTAAGTCCCCTATATTCTGTATTATAAGCCTCTAATTATACCTTTATGCTGGTCATACAAGTAGAATCATACAGTATCTGTCCTTCTGGGTCTGGCTAATTTCGCTCAGCATTGCATCCTCAAGGCTCATCCATCTTGTCATGTGCTTCAGGACGTTGTTTTTGTCTTACTGCTGCATAATATTCCATCTTAAGTATATACCACATTTTGTTGATCCAGTCATCTGTTGATGGGCATTTGGTTTGTTTCCATCTTTTGGCAATTGTGAATAATGCTGCTATGAGCATCGGTGTGCAAAAGTCTGTTTGTATCGCTCTTCTGGGTATATACCAAGTAGTGCTATTGCTGGATCATAGGGCAACTCGATATTTAGTTTCCTAAGGAACTGCCAGTCTTCCATAATGGCTGCACCATTATACATTCCCACCAGCAGTGCATAAGTGTCCCAGTTTCTCCACATCCTCTCCAACATTTATAGTTTCCTATTTGTGTAACAGCAGCCATTCTTATAAGTGTGAGGTGGTATCTCATTATAATCTTGATCTACATTTCCCTTATAGCTTATGAAAATGAGCATATCTTCATGTGATTTTGAGCCATCTGTATTTGCTCTTCAGAAAAATGCCTATTCATATCTTTAGCCCATTTTATAATTGGATTGTTTGTTCTTTTGTTGTTGAGTTGTATGATTTCTTTGTATATACAGGAAATCAAACCTTTGTCTGATATGTGATTTCCAAATATTTTTTCCCATCGAGTTGGCTGCCTCTTCACCTTTTTGACAAAGTCTTTTGAGGTGCAGAAGCATTTGATTTTGAGGAGTTCCCATTTATCTATTTTTTTCTTTAGTTGCTTGTACTTTGGGTACAAAGTTTAGGAAGTGTGCTGGTTTGAAAGGATGTATGGACCCTAGAAAAGCCGTGTTTTAATCAAAATCCCATTTCGTAAAGGCAGAATAATCACTATTCAATATTGTATGTTTGAACCTGTAATTAGGTCATCTCCCTGGAGATGTAACCTAATCAAGAGTGGTTGTTAAACTGGATTAGGTGATGACATGTCTCCACCCATTGGGTGGGTCTTGATAAATTTCTGGAGTCCTATAAAAGAGGAAACATTTTGGAGAATGAGGGAGATTCCAAGAGAGCAGAGAATGCTGCAGCACCACAAAGCAGAGTGTCCACGAGCCAGTGACGTTTGGAGATGGAGAAGGAAAACACCTCCCGGGGAGCTTCATGAAACAGAAAGCCAGGAATAGAAGCTAGCAGATGATGCCGTGTCCACCATGTGCCCTTCCAGCTGAGAGAGAAACCCTGACTGTGTTCATCATGTGCCTTCTCACTTGAGAGAGAAACCCTGAACTTTATCAACCTTCTTGAAGCAAGGTATCTTTCCCTGGATGCCTTTGATTGGACATTTCTATAGACCTGTTTTAATTGGGACATTTTCTCAGCCTTAGAACTGTAAACTAGCAACTTATTAAATTCCCCATTTTAAAAGTCATTCTGTTTCTGATGCATTGCATTCCAGCAGCTAGCAAAGTAGAAAAGGAAGCTACCTCCTATTACTAGGTCTTGAAGATGTTTCCCTACACTTACTTCTAGAAGCTTTATGGGTGCTAGTTCTTATATTTAGGTGTTTGATCCACTTTGAGTTAATTTTTGTATAGGGTGTAAGATGGGGGTCCTCTTTCATTCTCTTGACTATTGATCTCCAGTTCTGGCTATTGATCTCCAGTTCTTCCATACCCAATTATTGAAAAGACTATTTTTGTCCCAGATCAGAGGATTTGGGGGCCTTGTCAAAAATCAGTTGGCCATATATTTGATGGTCTATTTCTGCACTCTCGCTTCGATTCCATTGGTCAGTGCTTCTGTCTTTGTGCCAGTACCATGATGTTTTGACCACTGTGGCTTTATAGTAGGTTTTAAACTCAAGGACTGTTAATCCTCCCACTTTGTTCTTGTTTTTTAGGATGCTTTTAGCTATTCAGGGTCTCTTTCCCTTCCAGATGACTTTGGTAGATAGGTTTTCCAAATCTTCAAATTAGGTTGTTGGAATTTTAATTGGTACTGTGTTGAATCTATAGATCAATTTGGGGAGAATTTACAACTTAACTATATTTAGCCTTCCTATCCATGAGCAGGGAATGTCTTTCAACCTATTTAGATTTCCTTTGATTTCTTTTAGCAATGTTACGTAGTTTACTGTGTACAAGTCCTTTACGTCCCTGGTTAAGTTCATTCTTAAGTATTTGATTCTTTTACTTGCCATTTTGAATGGAATTTTTTCCTTAACTGACTCCTCAACCAGGTCATTGTTTCCATATAGAAATGTTACTGATTTTTTGGACATTAATTTTATATCCTGGCACCTTGCTGAATTTATTAGCTCAAGTAACTTTGCTGTAGATTTCTCTGGCACTTCCAAGTATATATCATATCATCTGCAAATAATGAGAGTTTTACATCTTCCTTTCCAGTTTGGATGCCTTTTATTTCTTTGTCCTGCCTGATTGCTCTAGCTAGAATTTCTAGCACAGTATTGAATAATTGTGGTGACAGTGGGCATCCTTGTCTTGTACCTGATCTAGGGAGAAGACTTTCAATTTCTCTCCATTGAGTACAGTGCTGGTTATCGGTTTTTCATATATTCCTTTTATCATACTGAGGTAGTTACCTTTGATTCCTACCTTTGGGAGTGCTTTATCAGAAAAGGATGCTGAATCTTGTTGAATGCTTTTTCAGCATCAATTGAGATGATCATGTGATTTTTACCTTTTGATTTGTTAATGTGCTGTATTGCATTAATTTATTTTCTTGTGTTGAATCATCCTTGTATTCCTGGTATAAACTCCACTTGGTCATGGTGTATAATTATTTTAATGTGCTGTTGGATTCGATTTGGTAATACTTTTTTGAGAATTTTTTCATCTATGTTCATTACTCATTTTCCTGTAGTTTTCCTTTGTTACAGCACCTTTACCCGGTTTTGGTATTAAAATATTAGCTTCATAAAATGAGTTCAGTATAGTTCCTTTTTCCTCAAACTTTTGGAAAAGTTTGAGCAGGATTGGTGTTAGTTCTTTCTGGAATGTTTGATAAAATTCCCCTTTGAAACCATCTGGCCCTGAGTTTTTCTTAGTAGGAAGATTTTTGATGACTGATTGAATGTCTTTACTTGTGATTGGTTTGTTGAGATATTTCTTTCTGAGTCAGTGTACTGTGTTTGTGCATCTCCAGGAATTTGTCCATTTCATCTAAGTTGTCTAGTTTGTTGGCATATAGTTGTTCATAGTATCCTCTTAGGATTTCTTTCATTTCTTTCGGGTCAGTGGTAATGCATCCCTTTTTGATTTCTGATTTTGTTTGTTTTCATCCTCTCTCTTCATTTCTTTGTCAGTCTTGCTAGTGGCCCATCAATTTTATTGACTTTCTCAAAGAACCGACTTTTGGTTTTATTGATTCTTTCTGTTCTTCTTTTATTCTCCCATTCATTTATCTCTGCTTTAATCTTTGTTATTTCTCTTCTCCTGTTTGCTTTGGGGTTAGTTTGCTTTTCTTTCTCCAGTTCCTCCAGTTTTGCTGTCCTTGATTTTTGCACTTTCTTGTTTTTTTTTTTAACTTTTTATTAATTAAAAAACTTAACAAAAGAACATTAATATATCATTCCATTCTACATATACAATCAGTTGTTTTTTAATATAGCATTTAGGGCAATAAATTTCCCTCTCAGCACAGGCTTTGTCACATCCCATTAAGTTCTGATAAGTTGTATTCTCATTTTCATTCGTCTTTAGATAGCTACTCATTTCTCTAGCAATTTCTTCTTTGACCCACTGGTTGTTTAAAAGTATATTATTTAATCTCCATAACATTGTGAATGTTCTCATTCTTTGGTGGTTATCAGGATCCAGCTTCATCCCATTGTGATCAGAGAAAGTGCTTTGAATAATTTCAATATTTTTAATTTTATAATGACCTGTTTTGTACCCCAGCATATGATCTATCCTGGAGAATGTTGCAGGAGTGCTAGAGAAGAATATGTAACCTTGTGCTTTGAGGTTCATTGACCTATATATGTCTGTTATGTCTAATTCATTTATCAAGTTATTTAACTTCTCTGTTTCCCTGCTGATCTTCTGTCCTCTACCTATAGAGGAGAGTGGTGTATTAAAGTCTCCTACTATTATTGCTGAAACATCTATTGCTCCCTTCAGTTTTGCCAATGTCTGTCTTACGGACTTTGGAGCTCCTTGATTGGGAGCATAAACATTTATGATTGTTATATCTTCTTGGTGAATTGACCTTTAATTAGTATATAGTGTCCTTCTTTGTCTCTTATGTTGTCTTTACACTTAAAGTCTATTTTGTCCAATTTAGTATAGCTATTCCTGCTTTCTTTTGGTTACAACTTGCATGGAAAATCTTTTTCCATCCTTTCACTTTCAATCTATTTGTATCCTAGGGTCTAAGATGAGTCTCTTGTAAACAGCATATAGCTGGATTATGTTTCTTAATCCATTCTGCCAATCTGTATCTTTTATTTGGTAAGTTTTGTCCATTATTCAAAGTTATTACTAAAAAAGTGTTTCTTGTTTCCACCATCTTATCTTTTTTATTTTATCTGTCAGATCTATTTGTTCTTTTCCCTCTTTCTCTTTGTATTATTTAAATTAACCTTAGTGGTACTCTTCAATTCTGTGCCCTGCTCTAGACTTCCCTCTCCTGTCTTTTTTCTTCAGCTGGCAGAACTCCTTTTGGTATTTCTTGTAGGGGCTGTCTCTTGTTGACAAATTCTTTCAGGACTTCTTTATCTGTGAAACCTTCAATCTCTCCCTCAATTTTGAAGGACAATTTGGCTGGGTACAGAATTCTTGGCTGGAAGCCTTTCTCTTTCATATATCATACCACTGCCTTCTCACCTCCAGGGTGCTAATTGAATAGTCTGAACTTACTCTTATTTTATTTCCCTTGTATGTAATAGATTGTTTTACTCTTGCTGCTTTCAGGAGTTTCCGCTTCTCTTCAACATTTAACAGACTGATTAGTATGTGCTTTGAAGAAGGCCCATTTGGATTTATTCTTGTTTAGAGTTCTTTGGGCTCCTTTGACGTGTATATTTATGTTCTTTATGAAGGTTGGGAAGTTTTCCCCCATTATATTCTCAACTACTCTTCCTAGCCCTTTACTCCTCTGTTTTCCTTCTGGGACACCAGTGATGCTTACGTTTGTGTGCTTTGTTTTGTCTATCATTTCCCTGAGATCTGATTCAATTTTTTCCGTCCTTTTTTTTTTTTTGCCATTTGCTGTTTTGATTCTTGGATGTAAATTATCCTGTCTTCTATATCACTGATTCTTTCTTCTGCCTCTTCAAATCTGGTGTTGTGTGTATCTAGTATGTTTTTTATTTGGTCAACAGAGTCTTTGATTTCTGATTTCCACTATTTTTCTATTTATTCTTTCAAATTCCTCTTTGTGCTCTTCTACTGTCTTCTTGATCTCCTTTATGTCATTTGCTATCTGACTTATTTTATTAAGTAGAGTTGTATGAACATCTTTGATTAGTTGTTCCAACATCTATGTCTCCTCTGTGTTTTAATTTGGTCATTAGGCAGGGCTATATCTGCCTGCATTGTGATATGCTTAGTGATCTTCTGCTGTATTCATGACATGTAAATATCCTGATTGATTTACATTGCGAGTTGATTTCATTCAGTATTCTAAGGTCTTGTGTTTGCAGGATGGTTGTGCAGCAGGAAGCAGGTTACAGGGTGAAGCACTCATTAGGGTGATTTGTTTCAGGGAAGGTATGGGCACAGGTTGGGGATGTTACACTGTTGCTTGTGAATGTGGGAGCCCAGCAGCCAGGGAGGATGTGGCTGTGCAGGTGCATCATTCTGGGGTGCATAACCCTGGTGTGTGCTGGTCTAAGGAACGGGGTCCCTTGTGCGCTTGTGCAGAGCTATGGCAGCAGGTAGTTGTTATGCTTTTATGGATCGGAGGCATATGTTGACCCAGCTGTGCAGGTCGGCACTTTCACACAGCTGGGAAGTTAGGCTGAGGGCTGTGCACATGCGTGGTTCTAGGACTGCTGTATAGCGTGGTTCCCAGAGCTGAATGATGTGATGCACGGGCCTGGGAGTGCCATAAACAGATGTGCTGAGCTCAGGGAGGACGAGGTGGAGCTATGCAATACTGTGGTCAGGGGGCCAGGGTAGCCTAGGTATGGAGGTTAGTGCCTGCAACCTTTATGTGCTGTTAACAGCCTGCAGGGAACAGGGAGGGGGACATGGTGCTCGGAAGGAGTGTAGGAGAGGTGGGTTGGGCTGTACTTGGGGTGGGGGTGTGGGGCAGTTATGTGCACTGGGGACTGATGGGGTGGGGGCGCCTGAAGTGCGGGGAATGGATGCAAGTGACGGGGTTCAGGTGCACGGGGTATGGGGTGAGTCACCGGTCACAGGGCTGTACTGGTGAGGGTAGTGCACCCAAGGAATGGGGCTTGGCTTACTTCCTAGTCCCGCACTCCCATCTGTGCAGTCCTGTGGGCTCTGCGCCTCCACGCCAGGCTCCAGGTTTCTGCATCTCAGTTCCTCGGCCTCTGCAACCAGGGCTACCACATGCGGTGCAGAAGGCTCTCCCAGGTCAGTCGCACTCCTGAATTGCCACTCAGTCACCTTCCTGTCCCTTCTCTAACTTTTCCATGGAGGAGGGCTAATCTCGAGCTACTCTAGTCGACCGTCTTCCCAGAAGTCCTCCTAAATAGCATTTTGAAGGAGGAATATGAACATCTGAAATGGGTGGCTCCTATTTTAGTCAATGTGATGAAAAAAACAGAAGGGAATATTAAGAAACACAGTGTAATGAGAATTCTGAAGGTAATGTTTTTAGAACACAGATAACTTTCTCTAATCGAACACATTTTCTACAACCTTTTACTAGAGAAAGTTTCATACGTACAGAAAAATGGAGAGAAGAGATTAATGAAATCCCCATGTGACTATCATTCAGTTCAATAATTATCAAATCATAGGTAATGTTTTATCTATACCTCCCTACTTCATCACCCTTTTCCATATGCTTTTGAAACAAATCTCACACATCATATCCTTTCATCTGGTGGCATTGATATCTAAAATCTAGCAACAATACTGTATCAATCCTAAGAAATTAACAATTATTTAATATTATCAAATACCCGCTCAGCTCACATTTCCCCAATGAACTTACAATTTTTAAAAGTTTTTTTTTTTGAATTGGGCTATGGATAAGGTCCATAATTATGATTGGTTGATGTTTTCCAAACATGTTATTCCTTCTTTAGTTTACCCCTCTACTTCTGTTTTTCTTCAAAGAGTGAAAGAGTTTATTACTAGGCACATGGTAGGAGAGCAGACGACCTAGCAACCCAGTCTGTCTCCGCGAGTTTAGGGGATTCAGGAGTTTTTAGAAGTTTAGCAAGGGGAGATGAGGTCATTTTGCATACCAGTTTCAAAACAGAAAAGGAGACAGTGTTATCATTATCATTTCAACATAAGCTGAAAGGAGGGGAGGTAGCGCTATCACTTCAGTACTAAAGATGTAAACCAAAAGGAAGGAAGTAGCTAATGGCTGACTTCCTTAGCATTAGAGCCTCTGCTCTACAAGAGAACCACCAGATAAAGGGCATAACAGCTCTTACAGTCACAAAGGCACAAGATAAGGGCTTTTACATTCATTTCAGGTATTAGGGCTGCTGAATTATAGTTAAAGGATTTCAGGTATTCCCGTCTACTCCAATATCCCAGAAAGGAAAAGGTAATATGATTCAGTTATGATTCAGTAATCAATATCATGCCTTAAATCCTAATTTCTCAGTTGCAATTCCTCCCTCTCATTTGATAATTATCTCTCAATCTTGAGGGATATCTGGGCCACGACCCTCTTGACGGCTTCTAGGCTGAAAAGGGGTGTTGTTTCTAAGGGGCAGAGGGATGAACTGATGAAACCAGTGTTCTTGACGTGCCCAGCATCTCTGGGTTTCAGAGCTTTGTAAAAATCTGGAGGTTTCAAGTTTCTGAAAAACAAACCTAAGAAGTAAAATTTTATAGAGCATAGGATATCTTTCAGGGTTTCTAGGAATGCTGTTGCTTGGGGTTTGTCATATTTTGGCTGTTTACAACATCTGGCTGAAACTTGTGTAAGAGTGACTTCCAGAATGATCTTTTGACTCAGTTTGAAATCTCTTAGCCATTGAAACTTTATTTCTTTTCTCCCTTTTGGTCCATTCATCCATGATGTCAGGGGCAGGCTCATTCTTGGAACTTATTTCTCACAGTGCCAGTTAGGTTTAATGTTGCCAGTGTCAAGCTTATCCCCCTGGAAATTATGTCCCAGCTTGGGGGGAAGCTAGAGGTTGGCATAGAGAGAGACCACATTTGAGCAACAGCAGAGGTTTTCTGGAGATGGCTCTTATACACTAATCCTAAGTAGGTTCAGTTTACTGTTACAGAAATAAGTTTCATAAGGGCAAGCCTCAAAATTGAGGCCTTGGCTTATTAACTTGGGAGCCTCTCTTGCATAAGAAAACTTTCAGTAATTCCTTAGGTAGGGAAGCTTAATAGTTCTCTCTTTCCCAATACCTCAAGGGACTTTGCAAACACTTTTTCATTTTCCGCCCCCAATACTCTGAAGTGCATCATTGCCTAACATTAACTTGTACAGAACATTAAGATTTTGTTCCTTATTCCAAGTTCCATATCAAATAAAGCTGAATTAGGTTGTTTGACTACACAGATTAAATCAGATAGTGCAAATTTTGGACAAAATAAACATTTTTCTTCTATCTCATATAGAAGTTGAAACTTTAAAATGCAAACGATATTATTCTTTACCTTGTATATTGATTTACCTTAGTTTTAACCTGATCAGTTTCATCACATCTTTAATTGGAGTTTGATCTCCTTCAGTTTTTTGTTTTTGTTTTTAGCCATTCCTGTGTGAACCCATGCTAACTTTCAGAGCTAGAAAACCAAATTTCAGTTTCACGTGTCACACAGACACCTGAAGTTCCAGGGAACTACTGGGCTTTACAAAGAGTAAAGCACCTCAGAATTTAATGATAACAGTTAACACTTACAACTGAGTTTAAATAAAGCTTCTTTCAGAAATAAAAGCATTAGACAGTGTTCTATATTAAGGAACCATGGCAGAGGTTTTGTTCTGTTTCACTTTTACACATTACCAGACTTATGTTATTTAACAGATAAAATATAACATATATTTGTCCTGTTTTCTGGAACTCTGACCTATAGTTGAGCACATATACTTTTAGAGGAATACTAGAGCAAAGCAGTGCAACTGACAATTTGGCTGTTTCTATTTTTTAGAATAACTAAAACCATGACTGACACCATACCACTGCTTAACATCATACAGATTAGTATCAGAATATAACATCATCTGTGAGAACATTGTCAAATTTTTAGGAATTTATACAATCTCTAAATATATGAATAATATTTTACTTATATGAATTTAACCAGCAACAGGATGGAAAAATACCTTTTAACTGCTGTAATACTTCCCAAACACCTCCTATGCAATAGATTAAGCTATTCTAGCACCTTACTATACAAGGTGAAAAAAATAAATTATTTGTAACGTTTTTTCCCTCAACAGTGAGAAGCTTATCTTCTGAAATAAAGGATAATGCCAACATAAACATTAACAAGAATATTCTGATGTCCCACGTTATTTTCTCAGGGAGAAAACTAAACTTGAGTTTTGTATGAATACTCAGCTTAACATAAATGCTTTCTTTTTTTAAAATACATGATACACAAAACTTTTGACCCTGCATACTTCTTTCCAATAGCAGTATTCATGAAGGAGAAAAGATACAGAGATGCTACAAAATAATGGAAGAAGAAAGAAATTTATGTTTGGAACACAGCCAGGCATCTATATACTTTATACTCAGAACACACAAATGATTACTTTATAATATACCTAAAATCTCTCAGTCCAATTCAGTACTACCTTCAGAGGTCAGAAAAACCCAAGTTTGAAATATAATCAGCTTTTTTTATATTGAAGGACTTTATATCCAGAAAAAAACTCAAAGTTTTCTCAACGTTATTTCCAAATGCTAAATAATACCAGGAATATGTTAGTTTACAAATGGTTTCTAAAAGCTAGTTCAGAGTTCTATTTATTTAAATACTATTCTCACTTAAAGGTCTTACACGTGTCATCTCTTCTATGAGGACTTCTTAGTATTCTTTATCTATCTGCTTTTTAAACTCTGCCAGAATTTTATTCCTGTGTTACCACTGTCTTATACTGTGTCTTAGTACATGTATATTCTAACTAGAATATAAACTCTTTGAAGCTAAGACTATGTCTTTTTAATTCATGACAGGCTGTTGTTAACAAAGACACTACAAATTCAAATTCTTGCACATACTAAGGTAACAAATGACCAAGTAACAAAAAGCCAGATTCTTTGAAATCCAAGTAATCAAGCTAATTTTAAAAATCCATTTATATTTCTTGCTAAACCTAATCAATTTCTTAAATAGGGTATATTTGAAACATCAGCATAATCTTAATTATACTTTATGTAAGTATTATTATCAGGTACGTTGCTCAGTTTATGTAACATAACCTATCTATTTCTAGTTAAGCTATTTTAAGAGGAATTTTGAGAATGTATTTATAACACTAGCTTATTTTGTAGTAAGCTTATATAGATTTAGGGAGAACATGCTCAAGCAGCATAAAATCACATTTGTTCAATTCAAAATTGATCATAAAATTCCTTTTATGTGAGGTTGAAAAAAATCTCTGTTTTAATAATCTTTTTTTTTTTTTTTTTTAATTTGCATATGGGCAGGAGGCACCAGGGATCGAACTCCAGACCTCCAGCACGGCAGGTCGGAGCTCTGCCTGCTGAGCCACGGCAGCTGCCCTGTTTTAATAATCTTAAGATACAATTTTAAAAGTACATTGACTATAAAGTTTTGAAAAATAAACTGCAATTGTTTAATTTGTCCCAAGTCTAAATTCAAGAGAAACTTTTCCATATCTCTCAGAGATCTTTTATTTTATTTACTGAAATTTGATAATTAGATTCTATTCAGTTAGTCCTATCCCAAGGTTATTCATATTTTAATAATAACCTGATGACTAGTTACCATTGCAAAGGTATTATTGGAAAAAATAAAATAAATAAATATAGCCTATTCTGTAATATTCTTTATGCTACTTATTTCTAATTTCCATGCCTAGTTAAAAAAAATTCTAAACCACACCTCACCATGTCTTTCTGTGCCTAGCCCTCACCCATAACTGCTTTAAGTGGTTGGGCCTTAGAGCAGGGATAGGTTGCACAGACAGAAAGATACTAGGCTTGCTGGGTTTGAAAGTTTTAAGGTAAGGACCATGGAATTTTGAGTTTCTATGCTCTTCTTTTAACTATTTCCAATTATTAGGTTTATTTTACTAAAGGCTGTAATCAGGACCATTGGAAAAGGTCTTTGCTTTTTCCAGAGGCAGCCCATTGGCAGTTTGCTGCTGCCTTAAGGAAATTCCAGGAACAGTTTCTTTCTAATGTCCTGGTTTGTTTACAGTAATTACAAAACTAAGATTTTTTAGTTTTATTACTTCTTTTACTTCAGAAGTACCAATTTATATATTTCTATCAGGCACTTAATTATTTTTAATCAGTTTACATAGAGCTCTTTAAGAATTTTTTTATTAATTTGCTATTATCATCCGGAGGTATGAGAATATACATTGAAAATGCATATAGATACAAATGGAAAATTAATTACTCAAAAAAATAGAAACATAAATACTTATGAGAGGGACGAATAAAGAATTGAGTGTAGTATTTCCATTTTAAGTCATGCTGAGGCCAGATTATGTTACAGAAATAAAACCTTTTTTATAGCCTCAACCAAAATTTTTTCAATTTTCAATACACCCCAGAGGTTCCCTTTTTAAAAGAATTTCAGTAATCAGTAACCAGTTAGGAAAATTTAACCAATACAAATGCAGGAACACACAGTTAATAACTGGACTGAACACACTAGCTATCAAACAGGCATTAAACACTTAACACACTGAATCACAATTAAACAAACATCAACTTTTACTATACCTAGGTAACACACCGGCTTCCATTTAAACAGGCTTATTTAACTTCATTAAATAGCAATTAATTGTTGGATTTGTCAACAGACAAATTTAGACCAGGGCCTCAAACCCTGTATAGAACACACACTGACCACATCAAGTAACAATTAAATAGACATAAAACACTTAGCACATCAATTTAACAATTGACCAATACCTAGGTAACACACTGGCTAACACTTAAACAGGTCTACTTAATTTTATTAAACCCCATTTAATTGTTGGATTAGGTCAGGGCTTCAAACCCTGTAAAGTATTTTGGCTTCAAACCCAGAATCAGAAGGTGTAGAAGTCAGAGCAAAGGGGATCGTTCTGGAAACATGACTCTGGCCTAGGTCAAGAGGACTCGAACCTCCTATTACTCCCCAGTCCACTTTTACCCTGATGATCCAGTCAGATACCAATAAATTGCTGGATTATGTCAGGGCTTCAAAACCTGTATAGTATGGTACCCAAAATCAGAAGGTGTAGAGGTTAGAGCAGAGGGGAGTGTTCTGGAAGCGTGACCCAGGCCTAGGTCAAGGAGACTCAAACGGCCTATTTACTCCTCAGTCCGCTTTTACCCTGATGACCTACTCACCCAGTCAGATGTCTGGACCTGGAACTGGAAATGGTTTCTCTCTTTGAAGCTTTCTTAAGGTGCCAAAAGTCTCTGGAGTGCCGGCAGAACAGAGAAACCCCAGTTGCCGAGCCTCTAGACTAAATTTAGTCCAGTGACCACAAAAAGCTCTGTTACCTGACCTACCTGCTCTGCTCCCTGACCTCCTGCTCTAATGGGGCTCCAGAGATTTGGGCATTTGTCCCAGAGGTCACCACATTGTTACTGGACAAAGGCCATGGATTCTTCTGCCCAACGTGCTCAATAACCAATTCCTGAGACATTGGGGTTTCAAAGAGAGAAAAAGTTTATTACTAGGCATGTAGTACAAGAGCAGACAGCCTAGCGGCCCAAAATCTGTCTCTAGTTTGCCTCTTCTTTAATAACATTTGATAATATTTATAAATTTCTGTTGGGCAGTCTTAAACATCTTTCATTCACATTTTTAATCAAGATTATAACCTTGTTGTTGCTATTAATGAAAAATACATTTGACTTCAGCTTATTGACCTTATTTCCAACCAGTCTGTAATATGCATTAACTTAAAAAGTGTGTCCTAAGATTCCTTTGGTCTTTTTATGAAAAGAATTCTGGTTCTTTTCTTATTATTATACATTTGTTTCTTTTCATTACTTTATTGCACTGACTCAGAGCTCCAGTAAAATGTTGAAGTGAGTGATAGCGGTGAATGAAGTGAATATCTCATTCCTAACCTCAAATGGTCAGCTTCAACATTTCACCACTTAGTATGATGTTTGCTTTAGGTTTTCCAGGTTAGGGTCTTCCCTTATACTCCTAGTTTGCCAAGATTTTCTTTTAAAAAAAAATGGTTGTTAAATTTTAGGAAACATTTTTTTCTTCTGCATTCTATGCAAGTCATGAATTATGTTGGTTTATTTTTGAATAATAAATCATACACACATATTTTAATTGTGAAATATAACATAGAAAAAAGCAATGAACTTCAAAGTACATTGTAATCAGTAGTTATAGGACGGATTTCAAAGTCTGGTATGGGTTACAATTCTACAATTTTAGATTTTTCCTTGTAGCTGCTACAAAGCACTGGAGACTAAAAGAAATATCAATATAATGATTCAGCAGTCATACTCGTTTGTTAAATCCCATCTTCTCTGTGACAACTCCTCCTCCTTGATTCTCCTCTCAATCTTCAGGGGTATATGGGCTATGTTGCATTCTAACTTTTTAATGTAGGAAAGGGCTGTCAATAACAAGGAATAGGGGATGGAACTTGTTGATGTTCTCGGAGAGGTTGGAGGAAGAAAATACCAATTATGTACATACTTTTTCAGAATAGAAAAAGAAGGAATTTTCTTTCATTGGAATTCCCCAGTGAGGTCATCTGGCCTAGTGTTTTCTCTGTTGTCAAGGATTTAAATAACAGAATATCTGTATGTGTATATTTCTCTGTGTGTATGTGCAAGATATACATATATATTTATATATGTAACATACATATGCATATATATGACTATTCCATTTTTTCTGTGTTTTCTGTAAGTTTTATTGTCTTCTTTTTGTAGGAATTGAATTTTTCATGTATAGTTATACATTCAATAGCATGATATTATTCTTGATAATTAAGATCTATTGTATATCTCTGTGTCCTCCTTTTCATTTCTGATATTAATAATTTGTGTCTAATCTGTTTTCCTTTGACCAGTTTTGACAGGTATTTATCATTTGGTCAATTGAGCCTTTTATTATTTTGATGCTTTTGCTTTAATGATCACTTTGTTTTACAGTATAAACAAACCACATTTCTTTTGCTGTATCTTTGTCTATGGTTTTATTTTTCAACCTTTCCGTATCTTATAATTTTTATGTGTATCTTATGAGTGGCATGTAGATCGGGTTTTATTTTTGTTTTTAAATCTTAGCTGTGCCTTTTAACTTTTAAATCCAATGTGTACCTTTTTAAAAATGCATAATAAAATTGTAGAAACAGATCTGATTAGTGGTGAATTGGGGTTAGGTATGGGTGGTGGATATAGGTGGGTGTGATTATTAAAGGACAGCACAAGGGATCACATGGTGATGGAACTTGGGATGCTGTGGTTGGTGGTGGATACACAAACCCACATATGGTAAAATTATATACACACACTTAAATGAGTACAAGTAAAGCTGGGGAAATATGGATAAGATGAGTGGCATGTATCAGTGTCACAGTAGTTGCGACATTGTACTATAACTTTACAAGATACTGCCATTGGGGAAAAATGAGCAAAGGTACGAGAGATCTTACTGTCTTACTTTTACAACTGTTTGTGAGTCTACAATTATCTAAAAATGCAAATTTTAAAATAAAAAAGTATATACTGATATAATTTGGGTTGACCCTATTTATTTTCTTTTTGTTCTGTCTATTGAATGTCTTTTCTTTTTACTTCTTTCTTTTAACTCTATTGCTTTTTGCTATTTCTTTTCTTCCCCTTTATTAGAGTTGCATGTTCTTTTATTGATTTTGTATGTGTGTGATTACCCTAGAGGTTACAATGTACCTTCTTGGTTATTTACTATTTATCTCTCTCTCAAATTATATTTTAATCATGAATTTTACTTCTGTATGTAATTTAAATCACCTGAGATATTGTTATCATTTTGTAAGGTGTCATTCATTTCACTTTACAACCATATTTTATTTTTTTGGTTGTTCTTTATTTACTTTTATCTCTGAGCTTCTATTTCAATTCATTGCTTCTTTCTGAAGAATA
>PVIY010013727.1:34245-58493 GCA_004026745.1 Myrmecophaga tridactyla | reverse complement strand
TTTGGAAATCCACAACTGACTCTCACCTGAATCACTCATGGGCGCAGCCCCACCCAGCCCCACCTTTCAGGCAGCTTCAGTGCCTGACAGGAAAACTCTGGAATCAACCCAACATCTCTTCAGATCTCAGTCCCCTTACTAAGTCTTAGTGTGAACTTGGGCAGCCAGCTGCTCTCCTTGGACCTTAGTTTCCCAATTTACTAAGAAAACTTCTTAGTTTCTCCATTGGTAAATTCTTGCAAGAGTTATTGTGAGAATGATACAAGATGGTCTATGGAAGCATGCCCAGCATCTAGTAGAAGTTCAATGTTTTCTTTACCTGCCCACCTTCCAACCCCGTACCCAAGCAGCAAGGTTTCATGCAAAGTTCTGCTTCTCTCCTCTTTACTTACCCAGTTCCAGGCTGGTGTTGGGCATTGGAGGTAATATTTACAATTGCTAATATTTCTTAAACACCTACTATGTGCTGGGTAGAGCACTGTTTTACATGCACTATCACAACCCTATGAAGTCAGTATTGTCACCTCCTATTTATGGAGAAAGAAACTGAGGCCCAGAGAGCTGAAGTAACTTGCCCAAAGTTGCGTAACTAGTAGGGGGTAGGTTTTGAGGCCCAACCCCTTTGCTCTGTAATGCCAGGGGCCACATACCTAAGCCCCAGCCTAGCCAGTGTTTGGAGTTAAGAGGGAACGCAAATGCACTGTTGGATGGTGGCCAGCTATGAGGAGCTGGGGGCCCAATTTATACAATCTGGTTCAGCTGAGAAGCCAAAAACTGAGTCACAAAATATTTTTACTTCTCTTTCCCAGTGAAATACTTACAATAGCTCCAAGAGGAAGGTATCATCATTCCCACTATGCAAAAGAGGAAACTGAGGCCCAAAGATTCCCCTAATCATACAGAAAGTAGTGGTTGTGCTGATAAGAATAATAATAATAACCACTTCTGGGGCACTTACTATGTGGCAGGCATTATGCTAAGGGCTTTTGGTGCATTCATCTCCTTTATACCTTATAACAGTCACACAAGACATGTTTACTGCTTGTCCCCATCTTTGTAAACAGGAGAACTGACCGCTTTCTAAAAAGAACAGGCTAGTAGGTGGCAGAGCTGAGATTTGAACCCCAATCTGTTTCATTTCAGCATCTACAAGCTCAAACTCCCTGCTACATCCCATCCCTGACTCATGTGAGTCCCAAATCCTGAATATTTAAAACAAACACCAAAATCCTGGCAGGAGTGGACCAAGAAGACAGATAAACAAGCAGGACATTGGCAAGTGGAGAGTCTCCAAACCCATCTAGGAAGTTTCCACTGCAGGGTCCCCTGCCCTACAAGGCTTTCCACTAGGCAGCCGGCGCCATCTGATCAGCACAGGACAGCCAGGCGATCATACCACTGGCTTCCTTCCTGGCCTACCCCACCTTCAGAATAATCTGCTAAACTCCTGAGATCGGGAGCCCAGCTGCCTGTGGCCGAGGAGCTGGGGAAAACCATAGTTACTCACGCGGTCACTAGGACTTAAATGTCCGTCCCCCCTCCCCCTCTCTGTATGTGAATTTCCCTCCTAATTCTGTTCAGAACCCTTCATAAAGCCCGCTGTCTAGCCTTCAAGGGCCTTCGTTTGCTGAGCAGAGGGTTGTTATGGAAAGATGTCTGGAATAGGGACCCAGTAGGTTTGCTTTCTGGCAACATAACTTCCCTGAATTGGCCTTTGGCAAATCCCTCTTGTACAAGATACCTGGAAAGAGTTTTAAGGGAGAATAGGCACAGGCAAGCACTAGTCTAGTGTATCAGGAATGCATTTGGCTGCATATAAGAAAAAGCCCCAAACATAGAGGCTTAACAAAAAAATGGAGGGAGAAGGGGCATTCTTTTTCCGAAATAAGAAGCCCAAAGGTAAGCAGGGAAGGCCTGGTGCAGCTGCTTCGTAATGCCATCAGGAGCTCAGGTTCTTTCCATCTTTCTGCTAAGTCATCCTCAGAATGAGTTACATCCTTGTGCTTAGCACCTTGTACCCACATCCCAGGCAGGAATAAAGAGGAAAGTGAAGAGGCAGCACCAGACTTACATTTCTTTCACCCAACTGTATCACGTGACCTCGCTTGGCTACAAGGAGGCTGGAAATTTTAGTTTTCAGAATGGGCAAGCGAGGGACAGGAAGTTGAAATGGAGAGTGGGTCAGTCCATCTCCAGTATCTGTCAGACTCCACACAGAGTCTTTCTAGTATGGACTGCAGTTTAGCTGCCTCTCCAGAAATGAGTAGGTGCTGCAGACTCCAGAAGTGAGCCAGCACTCCTTGTCCCTGGGTAGAGTCTGGGAACTACAGGACCACAGTGGATCCGAACCAGGAGCTCACCAAGAGATGGTCCAGTCCATCCCCCACCAGGGGACAGGTATGGAATCTGAGACGAAATGCAAGGCAAGGAGCTGCCCAAGGTTCTGCAGCTGGAGACTCTCAGGCTCAGGACCAAGATCTTTTCTGTGTGTCCCATGGCTTTCTGGGAAGTAGCCGGCTTTGCAATAAAGCCACATAGAAACAGTTGTGCCCCAATGCAAGGGCACTTCAGCCTTTGAAAATCTGCACGCAATGAACTACAAATTAAGGGGGCAAGAAGTCACATTTCTAAATGACTCTTCAGCTCTCATGCAAGGGCCCTTAAAAGTCTATTTTTCTGAGCCTTTCAGAGAGAACTGGACTGACTCATCATTCACATGGAATGTGTGTTTCTGCTTTAACACCTTGCTAATAACTCACCATCATTCAGCCACATTCAGTTTACGAAAACATTTTCATTAACATTCTCTTCTCCTTTGATCCACACAGCAACTTCTTGATGTCAGTTTTTTTTTTTTTAGCCCCAGAATAAGTCAGGATTCTTTCCATTACAAGTGTCAGACACCCAATTACAACTGGTTTTGGCAAAACGAGGGGAAAGTATTGGTTCCTAAGCTGAAAATTCACGATCATGTGTGGCTGGATCCAGGCCTCAGATTAATTCTCTCTCCCTTTTCCTCCCCCTCCCTCCTTCTTTTCCTCTCACCAGCTCTCCCTCTTTCTCTCTTCCCCCCTCCCTCCCTCTCTCTTTCCCTTGCGCCTTCTCTCTTCCTTTCTCTATCAATCTCAATCTCTTGATCTCAATCTCTGATCCTTCTTTTTCTTTTTTGGCCCCATTCTTAGGTATGTTCTCCCTAAGTGACATTACAAAGATCTCAGGCAGCTTCAGGCTCGCACTGTCCCAGCGTCCCAATACTATAGGAAAAGAGAATGCCTCTTTCTTGGAGCGTCCATGTTCCTGGGACACTTCTGACTTCTCTGGCTTAGCTCATGTGCCCAGGCCTGAACCAACCTCCGTGACCAGGAAGATTGAATATCCTGATTCTGATTGGCCAGTCCTAGGCCACGTGCTCATGTGAACTAGGAGAGACAGAGGATGTTCCTCCAAAGAAACCCGAGTGCTGTTATCTAAAGCAGAGGGAAGGGATGAGAGCTGGCAGAAGCAGCAGCATCTACCAGTGCTCCGTTTTTCCATTTGACAGAAGAGGAAGCCAGGGCTCAGAGATGGGAAGTGGCTGCATGAAGCCTCAGAGCTGAAAGTTAAGGAGCCTTTCTGGTCTCTGGCCCTGGACCTGGGTGAAGAGAAGAGAGAAGCGCAATGTCTGAGCATAGCCTGATTAGAACCTCCTGGGGAATTTTCCTCAAAACCTCCCTGAGAGGGAGAGAGAAGGTTTGGAGGGAGAAGGGTTTGGAGGGCTGCTGGAAGCCTAAGCTGCTTCCCCTTTGCATCTCCTGTCATTTACTTGGGCAGGAAAGGATGCCCATGTTTCTTGAGCCATCAAGGCCTGCCAGACACTACTGGGACTTCACATTCATAATCTCTCCAGGCATTTTTTTTTCAGAGGGGGAAGCTGGGTGCAGAGGGTGAGGTGGCTTGTCGAAGGTCACATGAGCTAAAAACAGCAGGGCCAAGACTCAGTCCAGATCTGGGATGACTCCAAACCCTCTTCCCTTGAATGGTTTCTCCATGGGATGCTATTGACACTTTGTGTAAGACTGCCCCACACAGGGCAGGAAATTTAGCTGACTAATAATGGACTCAGTCATGATAACAACCAAAAACTGTCCCCTTTCATTTCCGATCCCATCCCCTATCCCCCAGGGCCTGACATAAAGAAAGCATTTAATAAACGTTTGAATGGATGAACGAAACACTCTGGAATCAAAGAGGACTAGGTTCAAATCCCAGCTCTACCATTTACTATTTAGATGACCTTGAGCAAGTTACTTAACACCTCTGTGCTTCAGTTTCCCCATCTACAAAGTGGGGGTGATAGCAGTACCATCTTCATAGGATTGTTATGAGAATAAATTAGTTGACTTTGGTAAAATGCTTTCCTAAGCATTGCCTGATGTTTAAAAAACACTGCATCAGTGTTTGTTAAATAAATGAGCAAATGAATGAATGAAAGGCTATCACATATATGTAAATGATATATACACACCTATGTGCATATTCATATATATACATATGTATAAATATAATCAGGAGCGTGCAGTTTACAAACAATTTCATATTTGCTGTCTCATTTGATTTTCTCTATTACCCTCCAAGGGAATATTATGCACATTTTACAGATGAGGAAAGAGGCTCAGAGAGGTGAGGATATTTGACTAGAGTCTTCTGTTTGTTCAACTGCAGCTCCAGAAGTTTGGACTCTAGCTTCTCTGCTCCTCCCATCCCCTGCAAATATACATTTTTAAGCAAAGAGTGAGTGAATGAATGAATGAATGAATGAGTGAAAGCACTGTAGGGAGCCCAAACTCTTAGAAAACCTGGACAGGGAGAGGCTGCCCTGGACCCCGCAGTGGGGAGGAGTCAGTCTCCCATTTCCAACATGGGCTTTCCTGGGGTGGCCCTGTGGCACACGTGTGTGAGTCACTGGGGGGCTGGGGAGGGAGGAGGCCTAGCCATCTGGTCAAGACCACAGGACCACAAGAGAGAACTAAGTGGTGAGTGAAAGTGGTCAGCTGCCTGCCTATAGCCTTCACTCTTAATGAGAGGTGTGCTGGCTCTGTGGGGACCCCAGGGCCCCCAAACCTGAACCTCTCCCCAGGCTGCCCACAGGACAGGAACTGGATGTCTCTTTAGAGCACAGCACCCAGCACACAGGAATGATTTCACTGCTTTGTGAGTCCTTCCAATTCCATTCCACCCATTCTACAGATACTCATGAGACGGCATCTTGGCCAACCTCCAGATGGACTGCTAGAGACCACTGTTTCCAAGACGCCCCAGACAATGAGGTGAGCCTCAGAGGAACAGAAGATGAAGGGAGGGGGAGGAGATGCTTAGAACCTCCTCACAAGGCTTCACCTGCCCAATATTTAGAAGGATTCCAATTCCCAAGTGTGGAAGGTCCGTAAACCAAGACCTGGCCCTGCTGCTTAGTGGAGGTGATCGTTTCTATGATAAGGCCTTGATTAGCATTGTGCTCTGGCTAGTCTTACTTTCTCTCCAACCCTTCAAACTTCCCCATCTCTCCACTCCCAACTCCCAATTTCCACTCACCCTCAACCTCACTCTCACTTCCCCAGGATTTCTCTGGAATTCTGTTCTAGCTTCTTACTCCCTCTCACAACCTTTGCCCATCCAAGCCCTTTAGGTTTTCTCTCACTATCTTAGCATAAAGGAAAGAGCATGGATGTTGAAGAAATATTCTCCTGGGGGTTGTATCACACTAGCTGTGTGACCCTGGCCATGTTACTTCAATTCTCTGGGCCACAGTTTCTCCACTGTAAAATAGAGGGGTTTCCCGGGAGAACTTAAAAGAATGGAGAGTGTGAAGATACTTGGCACATAGTAGTTGCTCAATAAATACTATATTTCTTTTCCCTCAAAGGCTGTCACCCAAGAGTTTGGGCTAAGAGACTGTATGAGGAGATTTTTTGACCTTTGCTTCCTCCCCACCCCCACCTCAACACACACACACACACACACACACACACACACATTCTTATTTAAAAATATTCATGCCAGGATTAACCCAAGCAGAAACCCCTTTTCTGCAGAAGGGAAGGCTCTATAGGATAGTGATTGTCAATGGGGGAATGCCCAAGTTTGATGGTATTAGAGAATCATTTCTTATATATTTTTCAAATTACGCGCATGCACGCATACACACAATGAGATTCTGATATTTTCTTCCTCCTGGGCATGGTGGTTTGGAGCTATGTACCCCAGAAAAACACGTTCTTAGACTTCATCTATTCCTCTGGGTGTGAACCATTTTAAGTAGGACTTCTAACCTCTAAAGGAGGTTCCTTCAGTTAAGGTGAGGCCCAACTCAATCAGGATGGGTCTTAATCCTATCACTGAAGTCCTTTATAAGCAGAATGAAATTCATACTGATAAAGAGGAAGCTATAGGAAGCAAGAATTTGAAAGTCAAGGGAATTCGGAAGAAAAGGGAGAGACCAGGAAAGGCTACCATGTGCACTGCCAAGTGACAAAGGAGCCAGGGAACAAGGGTCACCAGTTGTCAGCTCCAGAATGCAAATCTTCAGGAAGAAAGCATCACCTTGATGGTGCCCTGGATTTGGACTTTTCATAGCTTCAAAACTGAGCCAATAAATTCCCATTGTTTAAGCCAGCCCATGGCATGGTATTTTAGCAACCAGAAAACTGAAATACCTTGCCGAGATGGAAATCACAGTGGTAGTGAGCCTCTGTTACCAGTGGAAGCATTGAGGAGAAAAACAGCTGAGATGGATCATTCATGCGTCATCTCAGACTCTGGATCTGCTTAAATCTCAGTGTTGGGCAACTCCCCTCACCAGACCACTGCTTGCTGAAATTTCACTCCGTCTTCCTCAGACATGGCTTTCCTGGATGTGGGCTCCTCATTATCTACTTGGAGATTTTTCTTATATAAGTTGTAGGTTTAAAGAAAAATCATGCTAAAAGTATGGAGTTCCCGTATACCACCCTCATATTAAGACCTTGCATTAGTGTGGTATATTTGTTACAATTCATGAAAAAGCATTTTATAATTGTAGTGTTAACTATAGTCCATGGTTTACATTAGAGTTCACTGTGCTATACAGTGCTGTGATTTTTTTTATTTTTATTCTAGTAACATATATACAACCTAAAATTTCCCCTTTTAACCACATTCAAATATGTAATCCAGTGCTGTTAATTATGTTCACAATGTTGGAGACTTAATATACTTATCCGGAATAATCCAGACTAATTCAACCCAACTTGACCCAGCTCAACTCTCTTAGAAATTCAAAGCAACTTGACCCAGCTCAACTCTCTTAGAAATTCGAAGCAAGTCAGCCCAACTCTGCTCATTTCCACTCAACACAACCCAAATCCAATTTTACCCAACTCAATCAAACTCAACCCACTTCAACACAACTCAACTTAACTCTACTAAATTCAATTCAAGTCAAACCAACTCAACTAATCTCCACTCAACCAAATTCAAACTTAATTCAAGCCAACCCATACTGACACAACACAACTCTACTGCACCCAAACCAAACCAACTGCACTCAACCCAAGTCAACATAATTCAACTCAACTAAACCTAACCCTGCCCAGCTCAGTTCTTCTCCTTTGTATCTCCTTCTTTCCAAAACTAAATGACTGCCTCCCAAACCACCAAGGTTTCTCACCAATCCCAAAATTGTGAGACACAGAGTTAATGCCTGATCTAAAAAAAGATGCGAAGTTTTTTCTTTAGACTTTCTACCTCCTTGCTCTTCTTCCAGCCCAGACCAAATCATCCTACAGGTAACAGCCTCCATTCGTCCCTGGCTCCCCACTGTTTACTCCTTACCCTTCATTTAAAAATCCAGGTTAGAAACCTCAGAGATACTAGGCCTGTGAGGCCCAGCCCCCCCACCCCCACCCCCGTACATACTACCCCCAGGGAGGTGAGGTCTGAAGTAGATTTAGGCAAGGAGGTGGGGAAATTTCTGGTCACAGAGGAGGTTTGATTGGCAGAAGAGGTACTGCCATACCCACGCACCTTGCAGGGAGAAGCAGGAACTCACTTGGCTCCCAGAGAACAGAGCTTAGTCATGGGTTTTTCTGTAACATCCACCCAGCCCCATCTTTCTACTTGTTTATGGCCTGTCCTCCTTTTTCTGCATCTCTCCATCTCAGGCTCTGTATCTCTGTTTCTCTCTTTCTCTCTCTGTCTTTATCTCTGCCTCTGCCTGTTTGTTGCCTTGTCTCTTCATCTCTATCTTGGTCTCCTTTCTCTTCCTGTTTCTGAATTGCTACCCCCTCTATACTGACTTTTTCCCTCTCTATCTCTGGCACAATCTGTTTCATGTTCCAGGCTTTGGCCCAGAGGTTATTTCTCCAGAACACAGATGCCTCCATCCCTTCAGCCCCTCCACCTTTTCCCTGCCATGGAAACAATAGTTCATCCTAAGCTGCCCAAGAATTGCTTTGAGGTTGCTGAACTAGGCCTGAGGTTTTCTGGTCCCAGAAGCTAAAACCATCTCCCCACTCAGAAAATCAGAATTTATAGACACTAGAGCTGGAAAGGAATTTAGGTCAATCTTCTCATTTTATGGATGGGGGTATTGAAATCCACTGAGACTAGGAGAAGCTTGCCCAAGGTCATTCAGAAATAGTAGAATGAGAATTTGGCCCTTCTAACTCTGGAGACTCTGGACTCAAAACCCAGCATGGGGAGGTCTGGACCACTAGGCTGGCTGTGGACCACTAGGGCTGGAGAACAATAGCGCCCTCCTCCAGAATCCATCTCCATGCACATGGAGAGAATATGCCTACCTCACCACACCAGCTGAAAATAATGCTCCTCTCTCCTCAATCTCTCTGTCTCTCTCTAGTTTTCTGTCTCTCTGTAAATTATATTCTCTGGGGGCTGGGAAGGAGGGGAGACAAGAAGGATTGTGGGTTCTCTTTGTGAGAGTCATCCATCTCTGCACCTGACCCTCTCAACCTTAGAGTTGAGACCCATGGCCTCCAGAAAGCACAATTCTGAGCTCACAAGAAGGAAGCCCTCCCAGGCCTAGGGAAGAAGAGGAAGCAGGGGTTTGGCTTCCCCTGAGAGATAGAACTGGTATTTCAGCCAGGCTGAATCCAAAACCCAGCCATCAAGCCCCAAGACTGTCCTGGTCAGGGTAAGCCTGTGGGCTGAGGGCCAGGATGGCATTCTTTCCTGGCTCCATCAGCCTCCTGGTCAGTGCAGGCTCCAGCAGGAACTAGTACCCCTGGGCGAGGTGGGAGGAGACTGGGCTGCAGCTAGGGCAGGACAGAGAAGGGGCCTCTTGTAGGTCCACCCCCCCCCCGCCCCCACATTCAGAGTCCACCCACTTCTCCAGTCCTGAAGTGAGCTTCCAGCTATCTCCTCCTAAGGTGCTGCAAACCTAACTGCACTCCCTGTAGCTCCAGAGATGCCTCCCTCAGCAGCTCAGAGTTCCTGGGCAGGCACTGGCTTGGGCCTTCCTCAGAACTCTAGGATGTCTGAAAATAGAAAGGAGAAGAGAAGGCTGTGGTCTGTGTGGTGGGCAGGGAAGCTGAGAGGGGAGAGGGTTGGGGGAGGATCTAGGGTCTAGGCCCAGAGACAGATGGCCTCTAGTGCCCTCCCCAGACCCCTTCTCTTAGCCCCTGCTTCCTGCCTCTCTGTAAGAGGGGCCTCAAGTCATTAAGCACAAACTTCCGTTGAACAGATGGAGAGACTGAGACCAGACGGGTAAGGAGTTTGCCCAAGGGCACGTAGCAGAGGAGAAGCTGGAATCCAGGGCTTCTTCCCCAGCAGGGTCTTGGGGTGGAGTTCCTTTTGGACATTGGGGCTGCTCCATCCACCCAAGAAGCCAAATTAGGGTCCTGTGTCAGAGCAGCAGCCCACTCCCCTCATGAATCTTCCTGATCGCAGGGTTGTCCTCTTTCTCAGAACCCAAAAGCTCAGCCAGAGAGCCTGGAGGGAGCCAAATCCCACTTCCAAGAAGCTTCTCGGGAAGGCAGGCCCTCCTTCTCCCCTCCTACCACTCACTCCTCCACTGACCTCTGCTTAAGCCACCTCTTCCTTCCCCTTTCCCCAGCACCCCTCCCATTCCCCCACCGGGGGCCCAGCAGAGCTGGGGGTAGACAGGGAAGGGGGATCTCAGTTCCCCCCCGCCACCCCTTCCTAGCCCCAGCCTGGACCCCAGGATGCCACAGACCTGGCAGGACCAGAGCCTGTTCATGCCCACAAGCAGGCAGTCTTCATTCTCAGAAGGTCCTTCAGCTTGAAACTGAAATCTACTCCCTTGGCCTCCCTGCTGGCCCTGCTTCTGCCTCTAGAACTCCACAGCACATGCCACCGCCTCTGCCAGATGGCCACTCAGAGACAGGCAGGCTACAGTCATGCTCCCTGGAAGCTCTGGAGCCAAAGCGACCTGGGCATGAGTCCTGCCTCAGCCCTTATTAGCTGGGCAAGTCACTTCACCTCCCCAAGCTGCCACATCCTAAATGGAGATAGGTAAGTAAGTAGGTGGGTAGGTTAGGTACACAGATAGATAATGTGTTTTAAAAGAAAAAATGGAGAGCATGGAGACACACTCGGCATTTAGATAATAATAATAAATGGTTATTCTTATTATTAAATAGAGTAAATGCCCCTGTTTTGGCCACGGTCCTTCACAGGAGATAGATCATTGACTTTCAGATCCTTTCTCTGGATCTAATCTAGTTTTTAAGCTCTGTCCTAGAGTGGGGAGTCTGATGTTCAACTTGATTACCAATTCCTTAGCGCCCTTTGTTCTGGGTACCAGGGATAAGAAAGATAAGACTGATGCTTCCCTGAGCCCGAGGTGCCCACACTCTCAAAAGGGAGACAGGCATTGGCAGTTGACCAGGCAGTGATGATGGGATAAGTCCTGGGATGGTGGAGGAGAGGAGGCGAGAAGCATATGTTGGTCCCTTAACCTGAGAATCTGAGAATCTTCCCAAAGGAAAAGCATTCTTGTCAGAGAGAATAGCATGTGCAAAGGCCCAGAGGTAGAGACATCCCCCTTTGAAGAGCTGTAAGAAGCTGAGCATGACCACAGCTGGTACTTAGATAGCACTTACATGCCAGGCAGAATTCTAAACACTTCATAATGATAATTCATTTAATCTCTACAATAACCCTCTGTAGTAGATACTATTATCATCAACCCTATTTTACAGATTGGACAACTGAGTTAAGTAACTTGGCCAGTTAGCAAGTGACGAAGGTGGAATGTGAAGGCAGGCAGACCGGCCCTGTAGTCTATACGTGTAAACAGCGTGCTACACCACCCGACTGGGGGAGGCTGGGGAGAAGACCATTGAGAGGAGGACAATTCCCAGAGGGCTTCCCTGGTAAAGAGCCTGGGCTTGGTCCTGAGGGCAGGGGGGAAGCACTGACAGTTT
Organism: Myrmecophaga tridactyla; assembly: GCA_004026745.1. Taxonomy (NCBI): domain Eukaryota; kingdom Metazoa; phylum Chordata; class Mammalia; order Pilosa; family Myrmecophagidae; genus Myrmecophaga; species Myrmecophaga tridactyla. The sequence goes on along the minus strand of PVIY010013727.1, from coordinate 47,070 downwards.
GAAGCAGTGAGTGATGTGAAGCCAGTCTGGACACAGTGAGTGGGTTGCAGATGGGCTTAATGGAAGAAGACCCAGTGAGGCTACTGCAGCAGATCAGATGAGGGTGATGCTGAGGCTGGACCGGGGCTATGGCTGTGGGGATGGAGAGCAGAGCTATCTAAAAGGTAGACTTGAAAGGACTTGGGGACAAGCTGGACATGGGGCATGAGGAAGCAGGAAGAGTCAAGGATAAGCCCCTGGCTTCCTACTTATACAAATTAGGGTGCTAAGTTCCCACTTACACAGTTAAGGTGCTGAGTCCCTGAGATAGGGGAAAACAAAAGAAAGGGCAGATTCTGTGTTGGTCATACCATCATTAATGGCCCCATAGGCCTGAAGGGGTCAATGCCCCAAACAAGGCCACCCACCCCAAGGCACAGGGTTCCTTCCACCTTTGGACTAAAATTACCAGGACAGCGCTGCCATCTCCAGAACGGAAAGCTGGCACTCTCAAGATAGTCACCAGGTGGCAGCATAGACCGCCTTTTTGTGCAGGCCGGATCGAGGCAGGGGATTTGTTGGACATGCAAATCTACCAGGGAGACCATGGGAACTGAACCAGAATCCTCTTCCCAAGGCCTAAACAAATGAGTTCCTGCAGATGAAAAGTAAAAATAGCTCTGATCTAGGAGGCAGAAGTCCTGGGTTCTAGATATTGCCTGTAAAACAGAACAAGACCCTGTTCCCTCTGAGGCTCAGGTTTCTCCTGCTCTAGAGAGGGCAAGACACTGCAAATGAGGCCAGGAATTGGGAAAGAGAGTTTTGGCCCCTCCTTTGGCTTCCCTCCCCCCAGTAACTGTGTCTTCCACACATATTTTAAGAAGAAACATCCTTTTATAGCAACAAAATCCTAAGAGCCCCACCACCACTCCTATAAAACAGGGAACAGATTTATATTGATCTAGTTTGGTTAGAGTGACAGTGGGAAGTCCTGAACCCCTAGTCTGCTCAGAGAACAAAATCCAAACTGCTCATCCTGAAATTCGAGGCCCTTTGCTTTCTACCTTTTCAATGCCATCTCCCACTATCCACCCTATGCCCCATTGTCTCCCCAGCTCTCTCAGGCTTCTCTGTCTTTGCCCATTCTGTACTTCCTTCAGGAATGCCCTTCCCCTCCCCTCCTGAGCCAAGCCTTCCTCATATGTTACTCAGTGCCTTGTCACCTCTTCTGGGAAGCCTCTCCAAAGTCCCTGGTGGAAAGAGTTCCTCTCTGCCCTGCACTGTCCTGACCCCTTCAGCCCCACACTGCAAACAAACCATGAGGTTCTGAACATATTCATACATCTCTCTCTCCCACAGACCCTGAGCACCTCCGGGGTGGAAACCATGGCTGGTACCCTCTAGCATCCTAGCATTGTGTGATCAGAGCCTCACTCAGCTGGAAGCTGGCAGACCCAGCCTCTGCCTGGCCAGGCCTCACTGAGCCACATCAGCAGTTAGAATCATCTTTTCTGGGCCTCCATGTCCTCCTCTGTGTAATGGGAGCTGCTGTCATCTAACCAGGACTAAGTGTAGGACCAGGGCGGGCTACATAATTGTAGGGCCTGGTACAAAATGAAAAAGTGTTTTTAAAAAATTATTAAGAACTTCAGAGATGATGGCAGTAGAGCATTAAACCAAGCACAAGTCACGCATACATGAAGCTGCCACGAGGTTTGTGCTCGACATCAGGGTCTAGAATTTTTCCTGGGTCTATTTCTTGCTTGCCAAGTCCCGCGCCCAGGTGTGAGGCTTCATCTGCCAAGAAAATGGTCACCCTTCCCTTCTCTCAAGGGCACTTTTTGTTGGCCACGCTGGAGTCCAGCAGGGCTGCATCTTCCCAGAAGGGGGAGCCATTTTCCAAGTCACACAAAGCAGTGGTTTTAAAGGACAGCAGCCACCCTGCCTAAGTCCCTGAGATTTCACCCACCTAACAAGTGAAATGTGCTCCAGGACTGCTTGATGAATGAAAAAAGGGAACTAGAAATTGGACATAAGTAACTGGAGACCTGGCATCAGCACAAAGCCTAGCAAACAACAGTGGCCCCTTAATATCTGATAAATGAGTAAGTGAATAAATAAATGAATGCTAAGACCAGACCTGTAAGTACTCATATTGTGGAATTAGGGAACTGAAAAATCATCAAACCCAGGATTTGTGTTCCTGCTTTCACCCTTTTTCTTGGACCTTTTTTTTTTTTAACTGGGCTTTCATGGGGTTTTTTTGGGGGGGGGATTCCCATCCAACATCTTATTTTATTCATAAATATTGCTACACATTTCTAAAAGATGAGGCATCCTTAAAAAAAAAAACTGGGCTTTCGTTTGGAACAGAAAAAAAGATTCTGCTGGCTCAAGAAGGGCATGAGACTTACCCAAAGTCACACATCTGAACCTAGGGAGAGGAGGGCAAAGAGGAATCAGAGACGTGAGTTCAGGGGCCAGCCTGGAGCTCCCAAATAAGGACTGAGGTAATACAATGCTGGCAGGGGAGTGACTTTCAGGGACTGGAGTTTAAAACATCTGAAATCAGAGGCAAACAGGACCCTGGAGATCAGGGATGGGGAGTCTCACTCAGCTCAGACAGGAGATTCAAGATGCAAATTTGGAATTCAGAGGCTGGAGGTGGGGCTCATTCACCGCCTGGGACTCATTCACCATTGGTTCATTGACCCATTATTTATGAAGCACCTACTATGTGCTGGGCACAGTTCCAGGCCCTGGGGATACAGCGGCCAGCAAAGTCCCTACCTTCACAGGACTCACATTCTTGAGATGGTGGAGGAAATAAACACTATAATAAGGTAACAAAGTAATCAACCAGCTAGAGATAAGCGATATGAAGAAAATTAAACAGAATGAGAGAGAGCGGCTGTGGGTAGGTGGTTAGTTCATGTAAGGTGGTTAGGGAGGGCCTCCCTGAAGAGGCGATTTTGAGCTGAGCTCTGAAGGAGATGGGACCCGTGGGCCCCAGCTGAGAGGCTGGGGTTGGCAGAGCTGCCTGCCTAGACAACCCACAGATCCATGCTGCGAAGACGAAGGCGGGAGGACTGAGCAGGAAGTCTGGCCCCCTGTAACCATATCCCCAGGAAGGAGGAAGCCAGGAAGGCGCTTTCAGCAGTCGTATTCATCAAGGCCGGCCGCACTCACCCCCAGGCAGCACCAGAGGCTCCTCAGGGCCCGGATCCACCTTCAGCTGCCTGGGGTGGAGACGGGGAGGGAGGGAGGCCAGCAGAGAGTGGGCCCTGGATTCTCTTCCAGACAATAAATGCTTCCAGGTTCCTGGAGAGCATTCCATGGGTCACAGCCGCATCTGATCTCAATTACCCCCTGGTGTAGGGTTCCTGGGCTAGGCGGGGGCAGGGGTGGAGGGGAGGCCATTTCTCCATAATCAGAATCTCCTGGCCCAATAGGTGAAGGACCCAGAACAGGTTCCCAAAATGTCAGGACAGGGAGGGATCTCCCAAGAAGGAGAGGTCAGGCCATGAGTGAGGTTGAGGGCCTCTGCTTTATAGCCATTTTGCTGTGTGACCTGGTTCCAGGCAGTTAACCTCTCTGGGAACCTGTGGAAATGGTGACGAATCAGCCTTTTCCTTCCCTACCTTCCATTCTCCACCCACCCCAACCCCCCCACCCAGAGAGGCAGGAGTACAGTCCCTGCCAGGAGAGCAAAGCCCAGCACTGTGGGCTGGGGTGGGCTCTGCTGGAATGGGGTGGGGTTGCTAATCGCTTACTTTTTCCTGCCTTGATTAGATCTTATAAATACATTCCCGCCCAGATTATGGTGCCAGCTTTGTGCGGATTAACATCTCCAAAAGCCCTGGGAGGAGTCCCCATTTCTCAGCCTGCTTGGGCACACTTTACCTCTTTGACTCTCATTTACTCCTGCTCATCTCCAGAGGGGATGTGAGGATTAAATGAATAAAGAGTGTGACATCGGTTTGAGACGTTGTGCGCCCAGTAATGGGTCCATTGGACCAACTTTACAATTAATAACAAAAATAGCCACGCTTCTAAGCATAAGGAGAAAGGATTTGTAAAATCTCTGTATGATAGGATTTTTGTTATTGATGTAGTTACAGATGACATTCCCCTCCAGGCCTCAGTTTCTCCAACGATAACCGTGTCTGCAAAAAAGTTCCGACCTGAAGAGGGTCTTTGGGACCCTGTCACAGGCAGGCGCCCTTGCACAAATGGGCATGGCTCCAAGCTACGCTTGTAGGTTTCCCTTCGTACGGAAAACATTGTGGACTTTTCTTCTTAGAGAACCCTGGAGAGGCTGTGGCATAGAATCTAATTTCTGGGGGCGCAAACTGGAGGAGGCAGAGAAGGGGGGTATTGAAAGGGGTATTCACTGAGGGTTATTTTTTTATCCGTCACTAAGCTGAAGCACGGGGGAAGCGGCGAGCCGGGATTCGAACCCGGGCGCGCCGGGCTGCAGGGGCGGGGCTCTTTCCACCTTCCCCGGCTGCGGGCGAGCGGATGCGGGGGTCAGCGGAGCGCAGGGCCGCGCTTCCTCCGGCCCCCGAGGCCGCTGGCCGGCCGGCCGCTCCCGCGGTAGCTGCATTCTCCTTTTATGTCCGTGAGGGGCCGGGAACTCCCTGCCCGGGGCCACGGCCCGTGAACAATGCGCCGCTTCCTGCCCGGCCCTGCCCGGCCCGCGACTCTGCTCCTGTTCCCCGCCCTGCGGCAGCCGGGAAATGGACCCGAGCCCTGGCCCGGCCGGGACGGTACACCGGGTCGCGCCCCGGGAGACCGCAGGGGCCGGGAATGGGCTCGCGCTGCCCGGCTGCCCGGCTGCCCGACTTGGGGCCAGGGGGAAAGGGTGGGAGGTGGCCCAGGGATGGCTGGGCGACAGCTGGTGTAAGTCCATCATTTAAATACAAAAAGAGCACACTAAATTCGCGTGCACATGCATCCACCGTGCGTACGTCAGCCTTATGTTTTTCGCACTCCCCTTGAACACACGTGTACATATGTAAGGGCATATACTTCCAAATAGCTGCACTGGTGTGCGCAGATATCAAATCTTTGTTTCAACAAATAGTGGTTGTGCTTCTACAGAGTGCCAGGCTCTGTACTAGGCACTGGGGGTTCAGCAGTGAACAAAATTGATTGGCCTACAGTTCCAGTAAGAGAAAAAATCATGAACATAAGAAGTTACTGAATTTATAGAATATTAAAAAGTGATACTTTTTTTGGAAGAAAAATAAAGAAGGGACTGGGATGGGAAATATGGACTGTTTAAAATAGAGTGGTTATGGATGTTTTAACTGAGAAGATGATAAAAGGTAAGTCAGAAACATATATACATCCAAAAAGATATGCAATATGCTCCCAATATATATGCATTATGCAACACATGCCCTATTTACATCAACATGCCTTTATAGACCCTGTGCATAAAGACTTCAAATACATATGTACATGCCAGACCATATGCATATATAGTATATGGAGCGCGTGTCCACGACATGCATCCTATATGTTTACACACACATACATATCCTTTATGCGATGCTGGGAGCACATGTGTTCGTTTATGAAAATGCCTACACCTCATATACCTATCATTGCCTGATATACCTGATTCTCCAATTTGAAATTACAGAGTTCTGTGTAGACTCATATATATCACCTCAAGTATGTGTTTTTCCTAATTTCATAAGCCATATGTAAATATGGTATATTAAAGACACCATAATATATTTACCTACACATTTTTGTGTTGTGTTCATCCTGTAAAATATATCACATATGTGTATTCCCAAGGCCATGTATTATAAGCCTTGTGTAAGGTTTATGTCCACCTATGCCATACACCCACACATACCTCCCTCTTAGACTCAAATATACTATATGCACATTTCCCACATATACCTTTGGACCTATTTTATGCAACCCATATGCATGTATCATGTACAAATAAATATTATTAATATTTATTGAGTACTTCCCATTGCCAGACACCATGCTAGGTGCTTTATTTGGGTTATCTCTTTTAATCCTTAGGAGAGTCCTGTACAAAATGTACTATCCTTTTAGCCTGGTCTGAACCCTAAATATGCAGTTCAGGCCTTTGAAGCACTCCACTGCACATGTCCCCATATCACAAAATGCACACAAACACAAGCACATTTCAAGCAGACTTCAAATTCTTGTATCTTTAATACACACATTACAGCTCCCATGTACTCATCACATACACATAAAGTCATTCAACATTTCTGTAATCAACACCTAGCTGCCACGTGCCAGGCACCAGGCTGGGTACTGGGGTACAGTGGTCAGCAAGGCAGACTTGATCCCTGTTTTCCTGGTGTCTACACTTGAGCACAAGCCTCTGTACATATAGCCCACCCAGCCTTTCTCTCCCCACAATGCACATATCCCACATACAGGTATCATGTACACACAGAGAGAACCCACACATACTCCTCACTGATAAATTAGCTGCACATAATCCATATAGACATATCTCTTGTATCGTTTACACATATCCAGTATACTCATATCCCTTTTATATGCACACCATACATATACTTTGTATAATGTAAACTGGGCATGCAACAAATGTACAAATAGCATATACACTTCCCATGCATGTGTCATTCACACATAACCACTGAACACACTTTCCTTCACTTGTTTATGCATATTACACATACCTGACTGCATAACTCATCTACCTGTTTGTCTGCCCCACACGGGCAGCTTGGGAGGCCCAGGCCAATTGCTCTGGGTGGGTCTGGCACAGGCCAAGGTCATAGAGGCAGGGCCTGGAACCCCATCGCAGGCAATAGAGAGAAGGTGGCTCCTGGCTTCACGGCTGGCGGCCAGGAAATTATAGTCGACACCAAACCAAAGCGGCCCCATTCGCAGGCCAGGTAATCAGGCCTCTCCCGGATTTGGCCTGACAGCTTAAATGTTCTAATTCCGTTGCCAGGGCCCACGGCTCCCCCACTCCGGCCGTGTCCCAGGCCCTGGCTCTCCACTGTAATTGAACCCACGTTTTCATTACCCTGAGATTAGACAGGTCCTCTCCAGCCGGGAGGACGCCCGCAGCTGCATGGGAACCATCCCCCCACACGAATGCATTTACCTGATTATGGAGTTTATTTTATAGCAATTGCTCCAGAGCGCTGGAGGCCCCCTCCACCCCGTCCTCTGCTCCCTAGGTCCCAGAGGCCCTACAAATCCCAGGCAGTGGTTTCTGTCTAATGTACTGAAGCCACCTCTTCTCAGCCCGGCAATCCTGGAGGCCCCATTGGACTCCTGCGCGGAATGCCTCCCCTTTATTAAAAATCACTTAAGGAATTTGAGTAGGGAGAGAGAGAAGAGAGAGCATTCCACAAATCTTCTCCTGGCATACTTTTAGGGGTGGGGCACCTAAGAAGATCTTCCTTCCTGAGCTGTGGTTCATGTATTCATTCAACAAACACTTAGTCCCTGAGGGAATGGCAGCACCATTGATGGGTGACAATGCCCATTCATTCAGCACCTACCGTGTGTAGAGAAGAAAATGCACATGGAAGCTGCCTTGGTGGAGCTCACAGTCTAGAAGGAAAGACTAGAAATTTTCATAGCACGTGATTTGTGCTTAGGTAGGGGCTGTAAGGAACACCTGGTGAAGAAAAGCCTTTACTGAGTCGGTGAGACCTACAGCATGAAGCAGTTAAGAAAGGAAGCTGGGAAGGGCTGGGAAGAGTGGAAGAGAGAATTCTAGACAGAAGACACAGCAAATACAACAGCCTGGAGAAGAAAGAGAACCTGATGTATCTGAGAAAATGGAAAAATGTTAAATGAAGCTCAAGTAAGAGTGTGAAGGTAGAGTGCTAAGACCTGAGGTAGGAGTTAGGCCTCCAATCACAAAGGGCCCCCAGAGCTGGGCTAAATTGATTGTGCTTTACCCTGAGGACACGGGAGTCATGGAAGGATCTTGAGCAGGGGAGGGCCATGCTACACAGCATGCTACTCTTGTACATGTGCCAGGCATGGTTCTGCATTCATGCATGTATTAACTCATTTAATGGTCACATCAGTCCCAGGAGGCAACTATTCCAGGCACACAATCCCTTAGCTACAAAAAGCAACTTTGACTGAAAGGCTTTAAATTTGGTGCCAAAATACTTAGTGGTAAAACCTGACATGAACTAAAAGAGAGGCTATTTTTTATTTTTATTTCATTACCTGGTGTGAATATGTATATGTTTTTTTGAAAAAACATGAATAAGTTTCATTATGAACAAAGCTCCAGGCCCCAATGGGGTCTATGGTATGCGTACTGTATTAGATTCCAAACTCAGACAAGCTGTAAAGTGCCTCTGACCTTAAGGTTTCAGATAAAGGACTCTGGGCTTATAGCATAATCTTTATTTTACAGATGAGGAAACTAGACATAGAAGCAGGTTCAGTAACTTGCTAAAGCTTACACTGCAAGATAGACTGTCTAGCTTCAGAGCCTGACACCCTGCACCACACACATTTCTTTTGGCTTTTGAGGCAGTGAAATGGGACCTGGGCCTGCCTCATGGATCAGAGGGGCCCCGGGAAAGGGAGAAGGGAGCCAATGTGGCTGGGCTCTTGCTCTGGATGTGGCACTGTGCTGGCCTTGCCCGCCTCTGATCTCAGCTGGACCCAGCTTGTGGGCATTGTTTACCCCATTTAGCAGGTGGAGAAACAAGGGATCAGAGGAGGAATTGGCTTGGTCAAAGTCCTCCAGCAAGTGAATAGCAGAGCTGGGACTGGGGTTCAGGACTGGGGTCACCAGAACACTGCCCTGCCCCCACTCTTCTGGGGCTGTCAAGGTGGGGGTGTGAGAGGCAGGCCAGGAGGGGCTAAGGAAATGGACCCCAGCAAAGAACAGATCCAGGTCACAGAACCACTGTTCCCCAGGCCCACCTCCACCCCTCTCCTCCACCCAGGCCACAGCAGCCTCACTTCTGGGCCATTTCTCTGCCTCTGTAAGCCTTCCCTGATGCATCAGAGCCAAGCTTCTAAATCCTTGATATTTGGACACCCAGCTCGTGCCTTCTTTCCTCTCCTTCAAACGAAAAATGTTTTTAAGCCATTTTATTCACATGGCCCCACCTGCCCAGAGATTATGGGGATCCTCTCTTTGGAAGACGAAGTGGTTTGGGGGGATTGAGCACCAGTGTTGGACTAGACCAAAGTTCAAATATTGGCTGGGACATCTATTAGCTGTGTGACCCAGGAAAATCACTTTATTTCTCTATGTCTCAATTTCTTCATCTGTAAAGTGGGAATAATAATAGCATCTCCCTCATACAGCAGAAGATAAAATAAGATAGTGCTTGTACATGACAAGGTGATGAACCTTGAGGGCATTATGCTGAGTGAAATAAGCTGGACACAAAAGGATAGATACTGTATGGTTCCACTTTAATGACCATGGTAAAGGCGAAGTCAGAGGCTTATAACACAGAATATAGGGGGCCTAGGGATACACAGAAGCTAGAGATGGATGAATGGTTAGCTAATGGTCAAGATAATAATTGAACTTAAATGTAAGGAAATAGGTAGAAGTGGAGGCGGTTCACTAGTGGGCCTACAAGTAATATTACTATATTGAAGGTGAACATGATTGACAGGGGTTGTGTAGACCCGTGTTTCCCACCAATTGACATTACAAATATAAATAAGCTCTTGCATGAACTACTGCAAGGTAAATCTTGTACAAAGAGTGTATAAGTTCGGGTTATAGGGGGAAAACTGCTATTGCATGCCATGGGCTATGTTTAACAGGAAAACATCAACAGTACTGCAGCAATACCAGGGGTAAATAATGGGGGGGCGGGACAAGAGTTAAGGGGAGGTTTGGATTTTCTATTTGGCGAGGGTGTGCTTATTAGTTATTTTTCTCTTGGGAATAATGAAATTATCTAAAATTGAGAGTGTTGATGAACTGTTGATCTTGGACATTATACATGATCCCCAATGGATGGAGATAACTGAAGGATGCACTGACTGAGAAGTAGATCAGCAAATGATGGTGTACACATATGATCGAATATTGTGCTGCTACTGAAAGGAATGAAGTTGCGAGGCATGCGATGTTGTGAATGAACCTGTGGGACATCTGGTGAAGCAAAATAAGCCAGAAACAAAAGAGCAAATATTTTACGATCTCATTTAGAAAATACTTATAAGAAAATTAGGGCCTAGATTGTAAGCTCTTATAGAAGTTACAGTTAGTCTGGAGTGGTATATGTTATTTCTGGATTTTCACAGGCTGTTTTATATATGTACAACTTAGTATTTAAAAATAAGAACAAAGCCAGTCAGGTCAGGATTAAGGTAATTCAGAATACAGGGGTAAGGAAAACATTGTCTGTGTTTTAGAGCTTCACCTGCTCTATGAGACCAAAGGAAGAAGGTTTATTTTGTACAGAACCTAAATTTTCTGTAGCATATAATCTAACTCAAGGTGTCTAGACAGATCATTTAAACAACCCAAACACAGGGAGCCCAGAATAAGAATGAGGGCCTTTAACCCTGTATAGCTTAATGTAATGCCTGGATACATCCCAGAGTATACTAAGCAGATAATCAAAAAGTATTGGCAAAGTCCCTTGAGGAATGGGGAAAAAATACAAACTGTTAAACTTTACTACTAGGGAAACCCCTGATACTGTGTCAAACATTAGGGACACCCAAATCAATAAGCCAAGCCCTTGATCTTGAGGCTTGCTCTTGTAAAGCTTATTTATGTAGCAGAGAAACTTAGCCTATCTATTGGTATGCCTAAGAGTTACTTCCATAGGACCTCTTTTGTTGCTCAGATGTGGCCTCTCTCTCTCTAAGCCCAACTCTGCAAGTGAAATCATTGCCCTCCCCCTTACGTGGGACGTGACATCCAGGGGTGAAATTCTCCCTGGTGGCATGGGAAATGATTCCCAGGGATGAGCCTGGCCCTGGCACTGTGAAATCGACAATGCCATCCTGACCAAAAGGGGGAAAAGACGTATAACAAATAAGGTATCAGTGGCTGAAGGAGTTCAAATAGAGTTAAGAGACTACTCTGGAGGCCACTCTTATGCAAGCTTCAGTTAGACATTGACACCTACCATAGTTTGCCAAACCCCAACCAAAACCATTCCTGCCAACCCTAAAGAACACCTAGGGCATTATGTGAGAGTCTACAAAGATTCCATGCACTAAGGTTACTTTCCAGAACTTACAACTTCCAAATGGGTCCCTAGATATGACCATCTAGATAGACCAGATATGTCCTGAAACGCAGAGGAACCAGCCTCTCTAGAACATCAACTAGTTCCGTCTCCCTATCTCATATTATCGACAACCCCCTCCAACATGAAAAAGCCAGTATGGGCATAGCCCAAATACCCCTTAAGACTGGGAGAAAGATCAAAGGTGATGATGGAGTTGTACAAAGAAGGTAGGGTTTAACAAATGAGTATGATTGCTGAATCATTATTTTGAAATCTCTTTTAGTCTCCAGTGTCTAGGTACAACTAATAGTAAAATCCTAAAATTGCAGAATTGTAACCCATACCAAACTGTGAAATCTGTTCTACAACTAACTGTTGCAGTGTGCTTTGAAATTTATTGCTTTTTTGTAGACATGTTATTTTTCACAAAAAAGAAAATAAAAGCCGATTGTGATGATAAATGCATAGCTATATGATGATATTGTGAACCATTGATTGCACACTTTGGATGAGTACATGGAATGTGAATATATAATATATATCAATTTTTAAAATGCTAAATAAAAAAATAGTGCTTATAAAATGCCATAGCATGGAGGCTGTACTCCTGGTGACTGCTGTTAAAATTACTCTTAGCTGCCTGGTGCATCACTGACACCCAATAAATTCTTCTAATCAATGATTTCATTGCAAGAATGCTTAAGTGAAAAAAAAAAAAAAGGAACCCCTGTGCCTTGGCCTTTGAGACTGCCAGAACGTATCTCCTGAGATTTTCCCTTTGGAATTTCTGAATTTGTGTGCATAATGAGTACTCCTGGTTCTCTGTTCCCTTCTCTAAGATTCCACACCTCCATGTCCTTACCTGCGACAATCTTTTTATTTATTTATTTTTTTAAACATAACAACATACAAACACGAACATTCTTACCATATGATCATGCCATTCTTGGAATATAATCAATAAATCACAATATCATCACATAGACCTGTGACATTCTTAACCTGGCATTCCTCCACCATGTCCCTATTCATGCACATCCAAATTCTATTGTGCATTCAGTATTTGCTCATTCATTTATTCATAACAAATGCTTATTGAATGTCTACCATGTGCCCAGCTCTATGCCTGGTACTTTCACATAAGTTATATCACTTAACCCTCATGATGGCTTTGCAAATTATGCAATGTTGTTTGCATTTTATAAAGGAAGAAACTGGCCTCAGAGAGGTAAAGTCACTTGCCTAAGATGACCCAGCTAACAAGTGGCAGATTTAGTATTTGGCATAGACCTGTCAGCACTCTCCTTTCCACCCTGCATGCACCAAGGCACAGGGGCCAGAAAGCAGAAATGTTAGGGAAAAGCAGCCCTTTGTGCCTGGATGAGAGAGAGGTGAGTAGGGATGGAGAATTTGGCAAAATGGGACAGGACCAGACTTTGACTGGGTCGGGGTAGTTGGTTCATTCTTCCAGGAGGACAAGGAGGAAGGGAAGGAGGAGGGCAGCTTCCATGGGAGGAGGGCCTTCCAGGTGAAGCTGCAAATTTGGATGCAACTTGTTGATAGGGTGACCTCAGTCTACCTGAGGGGTCAACAGGAACCCTCGCCAACCTTCTCC
>PVIY010013727.1:0-34145 GCA_004026745.1 Myrmecophaga tridactyla | reverse complement strand
TCAAATAGAGTTAACAGGCTACTCTGGAGTCCACTCTTATGCAAGTCGAGAGGGCCAACGCTGGGGTCTCTGGATCTACTGACCCCAGACAGAGGTCAGATCTGGGCAACAAAGGACTAGAGGTGGCCTGGCAAATAGAACAGGCACCAGGCACAAAAAGATGGAGAAAGGGACAAGGAGGCAGGGACAGAGAAAAGAGAGGAAAAGGAGGAGACACAGAGACACACAATAACACAGACTGGGAGAGACACAGAGAGATTGAAGGAGGGAGACAGAGGAGACAGGTGAGAGGAATGCATACACAGAGATGCAGGCAGAAAGAGGACCTGGGAAGCCTGAGAAAGAGCAAAAGGCAGACACATAGGCGTGAGGAATAGATGGATTCTGCTGGGGAAGAAGGGGCCTTTGTGAATGTACATGGAAGGACCAACTGATCAGGGAGATGGTCCTCATGGACAGCCAGAGGAATAGGGAAGCAACCCCCAGACTGTACTTCAATGTTTGTACTTCTGACATCAGTGTTGTGTACTTCTTTGCCCAAACTTCCCTCTCCAGACCTCAGTTGTTCTATCAGCAACATAGGAGCAAGGCTGGGTGCTCCCTTCTTCAATTCAGATTCCTGGATCTCTGTAAGTCCAATGTGGGTAGCTGAGGACAGTGACAGGAAGGGACCCTAGGGCTGAAGTTGTGGCTGCACATATGTGTCTCATTGGTGCCCATGCTTTGGCCCTATCCACTTCAGAGTTCCATTGTACTCATGATGATGACTATAGCTTGGTTTATATTCCAGATGGGGCCCTGATCACTTGTACATCCACATGATTCTTTCTGGTTCCCTGACTCTACACCACGTGTGTCTGTATCATGTCTGGGGTTTGGATGTACAGACCCCTGTCCTGGCAGAACCTCAACTCTAATGCTGCCCATGATGGGGCGCCCATCCCCAGAAGATGCAGAGATGTTAGTCCTGGGTCCCCTGACCACACATACTCACTCCTCATGACCCCTGCAGCTTTGTGGCTGGCACGAAGCCCAGGCTGGACTATGAACTGTGACACCCACCAGGAATATCTGGAGGATAGGCCAGCATTGAAGGTTATAGCCTATCTTCTAGGAAAAGCTGCAGGAATTTAGAAGACCAGCCTGAAGAAAGGTGATTTAGCAGAACACAATCACTAACTGCTGCCCTCAGGGGCTGTTGTGGGGTGTAGAGCACAGGATTAGTCGGAGAGGGTTGCTTCAGCAGTCAGAGTCAGAAAACACTTTCTCACCAAGGAGCTGAGCAAGACAGAAGAGGATCTCTGCAGGGAGGGAGCTCCTTATTTCCAGGAAAGAACAAGCAGAGGTTGCTATGCCACTCCACAGGAATGGGGTAAAGGATTCAAGCATCAGATAAAGGATGGATTAGGAGCCTTCTATGGTCCAATTCTGAGACTGTCTTGCATCTTATTCCCCACCAGCACCATCTCATTCTCCAAAGAAGTAGGGAAATCCAGAAGGTAATACAGAGGACAACTGCCCAGGCTCCAAACTTTCCCGCCTGCCTTGGGCTGGCTTCTGCCTTTGGATGGTTCCCATTATGGCCTAGCTCAAGCCCTCCAGAAGAAATAATGCTGATGATGACTATAATAATAATAACAACAAGAGCTGTTAGTATTCGTTAGGTAAGAGCTAACAGTAAGCAGTTAGTGCTAACATGTACTGTATAGCCTTACCAATTGTTAAAATAGTAAAACATTTCCATACCAGTTGTTAATAGCCACTGCCCAGGCTCTTGAGCACACCCCTGTCACCCTAGCTGCCAGGATTGTAACTCCGCATTCCATTCTCTGCACAGAGAGACGCCTCCCCCAATCTCTGAGTTTTCTGTGCCTCAGTTCATCTGCAGGAACATCATGCTGAAAGGGGGTGCCCTGCTTCAGCCACATAGGCTGCCCACTGAGCCATGCCCTTTCTCCTAAATCCCTGATCAACAAGGCTTGCTGCCTCCCTGGGCTGGTGCAAGCACCCACCTCCTTCGGGTCTGCTCCTTGGCTGCAAACCCAGCTCATTTGCATGTGGATCGCGCCTGCCACCATGGGTGCTGGGGTCAATTGAAACTCAAGAAAAGAGAAGAAATTTATGCAAAACTGTTGATTGCATTTGTATGTAATGAAATCATCCAATATTCATCTGACTATAGAATCTAATCTGAGAAGAGAACTGAAGGACATGAGTGTCACTGCAAAACCGTAATGAGCCACTGTAGTGATTAAAAAAGCTCTTGAGCCTTCTGAAAATCCAGGCAGAAATAGCGTCTAATCAACTCTGAATATAGGAGGCAAGATTGGGCTGGCGCGTTGCGCACGGCCCAGCACGGCACTGGGGGTGCACGGTAAACCCTGACAGGCCACAGTCTGTGGGTTCCAATGGCCGGGCCACAATCAGCCGAGTCCTTAGACGCACAAAGCAATCGCCGCCTCTTGACTCGCAGAAAGAGCCCAATCACAGCTGTTTTGAAAAGCAGCTTCAGGCTTTTGCACCCGCCTCAAAAGCCTGGGCAAAGGCCTCTTCTGGGTTCCTTGCTTCTGCTCTGGGAGAAAGGGTGGGTTTAGGGATCTGAGACGGCCTTAACTGGTCACATCTGGGACTCAGCCAGACCAAGGGGGGTAGAAGGAGGACTGTATTTCTCAGGAGCCCTGGATCATTACTGAAATGTCACCACCTCAGTGAGGCCTTCTCTCATCTAAACTGGCAAGATACCACCACACCCCTCCCCCACACCCCTCAACCCACCACTGCCCCCCCCCCAGTTCTCTAACCCCTTATCACCGCTTTGTTTTCCTTCATCCCACAAAGCACTAGCCAGCACTGTTATTTCTTTATCTGTTTAATGTCTTCCTGCCCCAAGTAGACTGTGAGCTGCATGAGGGCAGGGATTTTGTGGTGGTTTGTTTACTGCTGTGGAACGTGGAGAGCCATGCACGGCACTTCGTAGATGCTTGATAAATACTTGAATGGATAAATCAGCTTCATTTAGAAGACAAATGTATTTATTCATTTATCAGCAAATATTTGTTGAGTGCTCACCGTGTGCCAGCTCATTCCAGGCTCTAAACACACAGTGATGATTAAGAAGATCCCTGCCTTCTTGGAGCTCAGTCTGGTCAGGAGACAGACATTTAAGACCTTACATAGCATTGGTCCAGTGGCTGTGGGAACAGTTGACAGAGGGTACAAAACCAATCTGGGGAGGTCGGGGAAGGCCTAAAGGATCTATAGGAGTTAGCAAAGCAGAGTAGGGTCTGGAATGTCCAGGAAGAGGGAATAGCATATGCAAAGTCCCTGAAGTGACAGAAACAAGCAAGTGTAGGGAACTAAGAGAAACCAGTGTGGCTTAGGCCAGAGCAAGAAATAGCCTAGACAGAGATGGTTACTCTCAGGAATTTCAGACTTTTCCTAAGGGCAATAGGGAGTCTCTGATTTGCATTCTGAAGCATTCACCATGTGAAGAACGAATAAGAGGGGCCAGCTATTGAGAAACAGAGATTGATTAGGAAACTATTCAGTCAACCAGGCAATGGGGAGCCATTGAAAGGTTTTGAGCAGGGCCATGTCAGGGCGAAGTCTATGCTTCAAGATGATTAATCTGACAGCAAGAGATGGAGCAGAGGAAGGGAAACGAGTTAGGAGGAAGAAATCAGGCTGACATTCATTCATTCATTCATGTATTCAGCATTCAACAGAAATCTGCTCTGGAATTGGATGCTGTTTTAGTTTCCATGGCTGCTCAAGCAAACAACATGCAGCTTAAACAACGAGAATTTATTAGCTCATGGTTTTGAGGCCAGGAGAAAGTCCAAATCAAGGCATCATCAAGGGGATACTTTCTTCCCAAAGACTGGCATTCGGGGGCTGGCAGCCAGTGATCCTTTGTCCTGGCTCCTCTGTCACTTGGCAATGCACATGGCAGCCTCTCCTTTCTCTTCTGGGTTCTGTTGACTTTCAGCTTCTTGCTTCCAGTGGCTTTCTCTTTATCTATATGAATCTCATTCTGTGTATAAAGGACTCCAGTAATAAGATTAAGATCCATCATGACTGGATTGGGACACACCTTAACTGAAGTAACTTCATCAAAAGGACCTACTTAACAATGGGTTCACACTCAGAGGAATGGGTTAAGTTTAAGACCATGTTTTTCTGGGGTACAAAGCTACAAACCAACATATATCCTAAATAATTTTATTTTATTATTAAAATGGGTACTAAAGCTGGAGTCAATATGTCCTGAGACTCTAAGGGACTCTGGATCATGAAGCCACTTTTTTACCTGGACTTCTTGACATCAAAGGAGCCTTGTGAGTTTATTTGTCTCCTTTAGGCTTTAAATCCCTCATCACTACAAGGAGGAAGCCAAACTAGATGATCTTTAAGGTCCTTCCCTGCTCCCCATACCCTACAATTTTATGTTTCATGATGGGTTTGAGACAGCTCAAAACCTAGTGGCTTAAAAGTTCCCGGGTGAGATCTGACTGAGGAATCCTGGAATTTAGGGATTCATTTAATCTGTAGCTTTGAATGGGAGGAACTAAATGCTTGTCTACCCCACTGGGATGTAGGAGACATTGCTGGAGTTCTAGCTTGAGGCTTTGTTGTCAATGATGCCAGAAATAACCAGGTAACTAGCAATGGGGTGATTTTCTGGCCAAAACAACCAAGACCTCCCCCTTCCTCCCTGAATATAAATGTGCGGCAGCTGTCCAACCCTACCCCCCAAACCTGGGATTTCTAGATTCCCATTCTAGAAATCATGCTTTGAACTTCAAGAGCCTCACTCCTTCCAAAAAAGTTCATTGTGAGTGTTGGATCTGAGATGTCAATACAGCCTTTATGATTTGCCTCTTACAATGGTGGGAGGAACTAGATTCAGTTTAGACAACTTTGGACACCGCTTTTGCACTGGCCCTGTGCTGGAAGTCTCTGTCCTCAGGAGGCACTCATATGATGGGGAAGACAGTCCACACATATCAAAAGAGAAAATCCAAAGGGCAAAGTGCTTAAAGCCCCAAGAGTTTGGTATGAGAAAAAAAGACACCACATTTTATTGGCAGATGTGTCCCTGGAAGGCTTCCTGCAGGAGGTGGTATTTGGGCTGTGTCTTAGAGGATAGCTAAGATGTCTTTCTCTTTCTAAAAAAAAAAAGATAGAAGGAAAAAAATTAAAAGCACAGGAAAAACAAACAGAAAACAAGATAACAAGCACTCCTATTTTAATCACCACCCAGAATGATTAACATTTTGTGAGGTACGTACATGTGTATGTCTATATAAATATGGATGAATGCATATGTACTATATGTATATGTACATATAAGACTTCATGGTACTTTTTAAGTATTCCCACACACATCGACCATTGTGAATTTAGTTGTGTCCCTCCAACTTCTTTTTAATTCTTTCATGATACAAAATAGAAGCAATACAAAAAATTATCGTTTTGTGTTTGTTATAATTTACATAAATAGTATTATACTATATATGTGACTCCACTTGCTTTTTCCACTCTCATTATGTTTCAAGGAGGGGCCGTTCATTCTTCTTGAAATACATGGCCTGGCCTCGTCTCTGCATCCTATAGGTGTACCATATTTATTCACTCCCGGGATGGTTAGTGTTTCCATGGATGGCGATAGCCAAGATAATGACAATCCAGGTAGAGGACGAGGCAGGAGCAAAGGCATCTGGAGGTAGGAAAGCAGAGCATGAGTGAGGAGGGTGGTGGTGGCTGGCAATGCCGCAGGGCAGAGGGAGGACAGGGTATGTGGTGGTAGTCGGAGGAGACCCCATGCCTGGGCAAGGAGTCTGCTGTGGGTGCACTGGACATCTGGGATTGGAAGGAAGGGGCTCCCTCAGAGCCACCCGCAGGCCCTCCACAGTAATTCCATTTCTCCAATCTCAAGAGTCCTCTCTGGGGAGGCTTCTGTTCCTCTTTCCATTAATTGTCTCATTAATGACCCACTGAAGTCAAGTACCCATTGTTTTCCTGGCCTGGGACAGCCTCCCTGGCTTTCTTCCCCCGGGAGATTTGTAAACGTCTTTCCTTCCCCTGCTTTCCTTTGGCAGGCGTCCTTATCTAGTCCCTGCAGCCCCGGCCCGGCTGGTGCTGTGGCTTCCTCTCCCCACCCCCGCGCAGCAGAGCCACTGGCTTTGCACACTTTCTCCCCCCATGTCTCTGCCTACTTCACTCAGTTTCCATTTATATGTTTCTTTCTTTTTTTTTTTTAGTCTCTTTATGCATCTCTCCCTGTCACTTTGTCCCTTTGAATTTCCCTATCCCCCTCTTCCTAGGTGTCTTTCAGCATATCGCTCCATTTGTCTCACAGTCACCACGTTTCTCTTTCAGCCTCTGTAAGTTTATCTATTATTTTTCTTTCTGGGTATCTGTCTGTCTCCATCTGCTGATCTTCAAGTTTGTGTGAGCATGTTATGTGTTTCTTTGTCTCTTCTCCTGTCCCTGTGTATATCTCTGTGTCTGTCTCTTTCTCCTTCTCTCTGTCCCTATCTCTGTTTCCCTCCCTCCCTGTTTGTCTCTGTCTCCTCTCTGACTCACATCTCCCCATCCCCCCCTCCTCTCTTATGGGTCTCGGAACCCTCCTGATTGACTATTGTGCTGTTTCCAACCCCTGCCTCACCACCACCGCTCACTCACCCACTAGGTCCCTGACACCCACACAGGTCAAACCGCCTCCCTCTGTTGCTTCTCTCCCTAGTTACAGCTCCAGCCTCCCTTCGATGACAGCCTCAGAGACATCAGAGCTAGAAGCAGGCATAAAACCCCATGGTTCCCAGACTCCAGGAGTCATACACAAGTAAGTTAAAAAAAAAAAAAGACCAACAGATAACCAATTTTTAATTTTCCTAGACAAGGGATTTTTTTTCAAATGACCAACCTCCTTTTGCTTCATAATAGGAAGAATAAGTTAACAGCAAAACAGAAGTAGAAAGAGTAAGATCTAATATAGATAGTGCTTTAAGTTAAATAAATTTAAGATAACATTTGTTAAATAATGTTTACTTTGCCCCAAATGGTTGAAATTTAGTCAGGGACAAGTACAGGTTTTCTGGCCCAGTTGGACACCACTGATCTTTCCCAAGTCCCTCCTGGTACCCACAGGCAAATAAAGTGAGCTTGAATGGAAACTAGAAGGGGCAAAACTGGCACCTCTCACTGGGCGCTTCAGTATCTTACAAGGCCCTTTCCAGTCTCTTATTTAAAAGTTAGTCTAAGTAGTCCAGTGGTAAAATTCTCACCTTGTGGGAGACTCTGGCTCAATTCCTGGCCCATGCTCCCCTACCACCCCCCCCAAAAAAAATTCAACAAATGGTGCTGCAATAATGTGATAGTTACATGGAAAAAGAATGGAATGTGCCCTCCACCATATAGCATACAAAGAAAAAAAGTTAGTCTCAGGTAAATCAGAATACAGGATAAAGGATGAAATGGTCTATATTTTAAAACTTCAACTTCTATGTGAAACCAAAAGACAAGATGTTTATTTGGTGCAAAATTTCTATTTTTGATACGACATTATTTAACTTGTATGGTCAGTTTATTCGAACACCATAATTACATGGAATCTTAAATAGGGAATGAGCTCTTGTTTGTACAAGTTGGTGTGATAACCCAATATATCCCAGAGTAATTTGGGCAGAGAATAAAAAAGTATTTGCAAAGTCCCTTTGGGGGACTGGGGGCAAAGGAGAAAATATTAAACTTCCCTATCTAGGAAATTCCTGATATTCTCGCAAGCAGTATTGAATAACCAATTCAATAGGCTGAGCCCTCAATCTTAGGGCTCGCCCCTATGAAGTTTATTCCTGCAAAGGATAGGCTAAGCCTACTTATAATTATGCCTGAGTCGCCCCCAGAGAACCTCTTTGTTGCTCAGATGTGACCCCTCTCTCTCTAAGCCAACTCAGCAGATGAACTGTGTTCTCCTCTACATGGGACATGACTCCCACGGGTGTAAATCTCCCCGGTAATGTGAGACATGACTCCCGGGATGAGCCAGGACCTAACATCATGGGATTGGGAAAGCCTTCTTGACCAAAAGGGGGAAGAAAGAAATGAGACAAAATAAAGTTTCAGTGGCTGAGAAGCTTCAAATGGAGTCAAGAGGTTATCCTGGAGGTTATTCTTATATATTATATAGATATTCCTTACTGGTTTATGGTGTATTGCAGTGGCTAGAGGGAAGTACCTGAAACCGTTGAACTGTGTACCAGTAGCCTTAATTCTTAAAGATGATTATATAACTATGTAGCTTTTACAGTGTGACTATGTGATTGTGAAAAAACCTGTGGCTGACTCTCCCTTTATCCAGGGTATGGACAGATGAGTAAATAAGGACAAAAATAAATAAATTGGTTATCCCCATTATCAATTGGGGTTGATTGCAATACTGGTGGCCAATGAGAGGGATGGGTGGGTAATGGGTATGGAATGTATGGGTTTTTCTTTTTATTTCTTTTTCTGGAGTGATGCAAATGTCCTAAAAATGATCATTGTGATGAATGCACAACTATATGATGATATTGTGAGCCACTGACTGTATACTTTGGAGGGACTGTATGGTGCATGAAGATATCTCAATAAAATTATTTTTTTAAAAGTGGGGTTCAGGAGCTCAAAAATGAAAGATTGATTTACTTAAAAAAAAAGTCAGTCTGGAGAACCAGAGTCTGAGTTTGAATCCTGTCTTATGTTTCTGAACAAGCAATTTAACCTCTCTGTGCTTCAGTTTCCTCACCTGCAAAATAAGTAAAAGCTAACTTCTAAAAAACAAAGAAACAACAAAATACTACCTTCTAGAGTTACCCAACATATAGTACAGGTCAATCAGGAGGGTTCCGAGACCCATAAGAGAGGAGGGGTGGATGGGGAGATGTGAGTCAGAGAGGAGACAGAGACAAACAGGGAGGGAGGGAGACAGAGATAGGGACAGAGGGAAGGAGAAAGAGAGACAGACACAGAGATATACACAGGGTCAGGAGAAGAGATTTTCATTATCTATCAGCAAACAAAGGGCCTTGGAGTAGTATACTGACATTCCCAGTAGAAGCCAAAGTGGAGCTCCCTTAAGTAGTATTCATGATTTTAGATGTCAATCAGGGGGGACCATGGGCTGGAAATGAGGATGCCAGTGGTTGTGGATGCCACATAATGGCAGTTCTTAGGAGATGCCCAGAAACTCTTAAGGTAGACTTACCAGATGAGGTTGAAGGCCTGAGTAAGCAGGTGTGAGTATTTATAGGCACTCTGGGCTACTGATATAAATGTAATTTCATTTGTATTCAAGGCCTGGCAGACCCATCACAACTGAACAAACATTTCTTCAACATCTGTTCTGTGCCAAGCACTGTGTTAATCTGGGAATGCAAAAATTAAAAGAGTGGGGAACTTTCCTTCAAGGGACTTACCCAAGACTTACCCAGTGTTTGAGCTGTGTTCTGTCCCACAAAGGAAACTGCTCGGCTCATCCCCTGAGGTGGGGCCAAGTGCTCAAATACCTGAGTGAAGCCTGCCTGGAACACTTGCAATGACTGTTCCCTGGTAAGCATCACTCAAGGGTGTGTCCAGAAAGGAAAGCAAAGGCATTTTGAAAGTGGAAATGACAGGACTTGGTGACTTAAGGGATGAGGGGTGAAGGAGGAGGCAAAGCTAGCTAGCTACTAATATCCTGGCTCAGCACCTGGGTGGATGGTGAAACCATTTGCTAAGAGGAACCACCAAAGAGCAGGCAGGTCTGGGGGCAGATGTGTGCTCCATATTGGGCAAGCTGCATCTGAGGTGAACATCCAAGTGGAGGTGACGCAGGCCTGGAGTGTGAGAGAGGAATGCAGGCCAAGGGAGGAATTAGTGGGATTTACCAGATACATTTAGAATAGGGATTCTTTTTTTCTCAAAAAAAATAAAAAATCTTTGCAACATCCCCCAATACATTTGAAATGATTTTATTTTAAGAAAATACCATGGGGTAATAGTGAAGTAAGTTATTGTAGACCCATATTGTGGAATATCGTACTGCAACGAAAAAGAATGAATTTCTATACATATACACATAGGTAGATGGCCATATGCTGTTGTATAGAAAACAGCAAGTTTCGGAATACAACAGAATAGTTCCCTAACCCTTACCCTTTAAAAATTATATATGCTGAGAGAAAGTCTGGAAGGACACACACCTAAATGTTAAAGTAGAGTAAGGTTGGGAACTTGTGAGAAGATTCTTCTTTAAGTTTTCATGTTCCAGTTTCATTTGAAATTTCCAACACACCCTTCATAAGAAAGAAAGAAGAAAAACAACAACAAAAAGAAAAAAAGTTCCCAAATTCTCTTTGACCTGAATTTTTCATGGGACTTTGAAAGTTGTTGAAATGAATAGAGGAGGTGTCTAATTCTTCTGGCAAGTGTGAAAATTTCCATATCCAGCTTTTATTTTTGAAAGAGAGACCAGAGGAGAAAGAGAGGGAGAATGAATTGCTCCAGCATTACTCATCACTCAGCATCTCCAAACAGGTAGTCTCATTCTCATCCTTGCCACCACTGCAGCCCCAACACAAAGCAACAGAGAAACTCTTTGATAAATGTCAACCAAAGTAAAGCAATCAGCTGAAAGCCATTTGCTGAGTTGTCTGACTGCCTTGGGCTCGAGGTTTTCCTTTATTCATTTATCATGATATATGGCTTTGGCCAACATACACACAGGAGAGAAATTGTTGACATGTGGAACTCAAGTACAGAAAATCTTTCATTCCACTACCCCCCACCTCCTACCCTGCCTGTTCACTAAATAAGTTTTTGTTTATTTAAAGACTACAGAGGATTTGGCTGTTAAGAACCAAATGCCTTTGGAGTGGAGTTACAACATAATTTATCATTTCCTCTGTTTATTAAAAAATCCTGCATCTTTGAGAAGCACATTTGCAGTGAGAAGGGGATTTTGGTCACTCACGAAAGACTGTTGCAAAGCCCTTGCCATGTGGCTTACTGCTCCCCCGCTCAAAGCTTCCTTGATTGCTATTTCTATCCCTGTTCTTTCCCCACCAATGACTTTCGATTGTATGATGGCCACTCAGAGTTAGTGAATGGGGCTTGACTGAGGACAGGTTAGCAGGCAGCAGATTGTCAGCTTTTTCATCTTCAACCTTAATTCTGACTTTGAATCCTCACTAGCTGTTTTGCAGCTTGCTCCACCAGTATGAGCAGAGAGAGAAGTGCAACCCTTATTAGCTCTAGTATGGGACAGAGTCTGAAAGGAGATAAACAGCAAAGAAAAGTTGGATGCTGCTTCGAAAGAATTCGGCTAGGTCCTGCTGCTGTCAAAGTGGGTTCCCTCTGAATGCAGACAACCGGTAAAATTGGAATGAACATCCTATTTTTGTACCCACAACATTAGAGACAGCACCTTAGACCTGTGCACCACACACCCCTCATGGACAAGGGTCACATCTTACCCTTTTTGTATTTCCAGCATGTAGCGCAATACTTAACACACACCTGGTGCTCACTAACTGTTTATGGAGGCAGTCGTATGCAGTGGGTAGAGTGTATGCTTTAGAATCAGGTCTCATATATGAATTCCAGCTCCACACATGCTAGCTATATAACCCTGTGCTTTAAGAAACTTCACCTCTCTAAACTCTTCCCTCTCTGTAAAATGAAACTGACAATTCTTATCTTGCATAGTTGTTTAATGGATTAGACATAATGAAACCCTCTATCACTTACTAGCTTTGTTACCTTGGACCAGTTATCTAATATGTCAAATCTTAGTTTTCCCTTTTGTTAATGGAGATAATACTTTGAAATTTATTGTGACAACTAAAAACAATGCCTAGAGCAGTGTTTAGCCCATGGTGGCTATACCATGAATGAATGAATGAATGAAAAATAATTGGGGGGGAAAACCTAACTTAACTCAGTATCCAAAGATGAGTTTCCAGCACACCACTTGTCTGTCATCAAGAGGCAAGCCCTTGGGGATATGCACTTTATTACCAAATAAATGTTGAACAGGATGAGAGTGGAAAACGGCAGAGAGAACCATATAGTATTAGGAAGAAAAGAAAGAAAAAGAAGCCAGAGAATCTACTATATTCTACTATATGCCACTCGTTCATAACACAAATATACGAATGCCTACTATGTTCCAGGAACTATGTCAAGTGCTGAGGATGCACAGACTAATTAGCAATAAGAACAATTAGGATTCAGGTAAAAGCAGTAGACCGTACTATGAGAGCCAATAACAGGGGTCCTAGGTTAGGGGAGAAGGAAGATTTCTCAAAAGAGGTGATATCCAAGCTGAGCTCTGAAGGATGAGCAGGATTAGTCAGGTGAGAAGTAGAAGAATGTTCTAGAAAGAGAAAACAGCATGTCTGAAGACCCAAAGGCAAAAGAAAAATACTGTCCTGGTTGCTTTATATAGAAGTCCTCAGAGATCATCAATCCAGACCAACTCCATCCTTTCCTTTGTGGTTTTTATTCTTTCCAATTTATTTAGATTTTATGGTTGAGTGAAAATGAGCCCCTAGCAAAGGATAGGTGAAGGCCCCATCAGCCCAAGCACAGCTCAAAGCTGGGGATAGGGCCTGTCAGCTTGTTTGAAAGAAGGTCTCCAAGATGAGGAACAGGTGGTACTAAGCCCACCAATGGTCCTAGTCTCTTGGCTATGTCATAGTCAAGATAAGGCCTTGAGTAAAGGTCTCTGCAGGTATTCTCTGAAGGTCACCCATGCCAGAAGGTCCAGAGCAGAACGGGGCAGGTAGAGGTTAGGAAGAGAAAGAGTTAGTTTGGGTGTCCCACTGGAGGGCGAGGCCTCACAACGAGCAACAACAGTGCAGGTTTCAGCCTTCTGTGCAGATGGGGTAGAGAGGTCTCAATTTGCCACTCATAATATTCCCAGAAACTGAGGTCTACAGCATTGCTGGCTTCAGGTAGACTTTCATCCAAGGAGTTCTTTTGTCTTCATTGCCAGATGTCTATCCAGCTCTGCAACGGCATCATCAGCCATTTGACTGATCTGCAGAAACACAAAACGAGACAGACTGATAACTGAGGGCGTGTAAAAAGATGAGGGGAAAATATCACAGAACCATGAACAGGTTACCTGAGGGTTAAGGGGAGAAAGCTTATACTGAATCCAAGTCATGTACTGTATTAAGAATTTTAGCAGTCTCATGAGATAGATATTATTTTTAACCCCATTTTACAGATGAGGAAACTAAGGCAGCTAGATAACATGTTCAAGGATCTAACACAGCTAGAAAGTCAACAGTGACAAAATTTAAACCTAAATAGTCAGATGCCACAGTCCAAAACTCTTAATCATTATCAAATATGATATAGAGAAGACAGTTTATCTATTCCTTAATGAATTCTATCTGTCCCTAGAATTTTCTATACTTATATAAAGTCCTCACACTGATCCCTAAGAAAAAAGTTAAGATCCTAATAATTAAGACTGTTTATGGCAAAATAAAGCTAAGGTGAAAGAGCAGGGTGGCAGATGTCAGAGTCTCGGGTGGGAAGACCCTGGACCTTCCTCAGCAGTGCTGCTTTAGTTTAGGGGGGTGGAGGTAGGGGAGTGATTGTCAGGATGGAACCTACAATTGTTTCATTCCCACACAACAATGATGAAACATTTTTATAATAACGTTTAAAAAAAATTTGACCCCCCAAAAAGTGTATGAAAAACAATTCATGTTCCTACTGTTAGAAATTTAGACAGTGTCCAGTCTTCTACTATTATCAACATATCAACACACATCCTTATAGATAAGACTCTTGACAAATTCTTGTATAAATTCCTATGTCACTGAATCAGAAAAGTATGGCTTTTGCTATATATTGCCATATTATTCTCTAGAAAGGCGATACAGATTTACACAAAGAATAAATTAACATTTTCTGTGGAGTGTGGAAGTAAAACCAATACTTCCAAGATAAACAGATTTTTAAGCTTACATTAAAAACTCTAGATAAAGTGTTAAGGCAAAATATTTTAAAAGTACATGTATCCTAAAAATCCTGAAAGAAAGTCCCCTTGGGGGAATGGGGAGAAAGGAGGAAATATTAAACTTCCCCATTTGGAGAATTTCTAATACTCTCACAAGCAGTGGGGATAACCAAATCAATACACTGAGTCCTTGATCTTGGGGTTTGGCCCTATGAAACTTATTCCTACAAAGGATAGGCTAAGCCTACTTAAAATTAGGCCTAAGAGTCATTCCCAGAGAACCTCTTTTGTTGCTCATATGTGGCCTCTCTCTCTAAGCCACTCATTATGTGAACTCACTGCCTTCATTCCTATGTGGGATGTGAATCCAAGGGGTGTAAATGTCCCTGGCAATGTGGGACAGAAAGCCTGGAATAAGCCAGGACTTGGCATCAAGAGATTGAGAAAGCCTTCTTGACCAAAAGGGAGAAGAGAGAAATGAGACAAAATAAAGCTTCCATGACTGAGAGATTTCAAACACAGTCAAGAGGTTATTCTGGAGGTTATTCTTATGCATTATATAGATATCCCTTTTTAGTTAATGGTGTATTGGAGTGGCTAGACGGAAGTACCTGAAACTGTTGAGCTGTGTTCCAGTAGCCTAGATTCTTGAAGACAATTGTATAAAGATAGAATGTTACAATGTGACTGTGTGACTGTGAGAACCTGGCATCTGATCTCCTTATATCCAGGGTATGAACAGATGAGTAAAAAATATGGATAAAAATAAATAAATAAATAATAGTGGGGACAAAGGGTAAAATAAATTGGATAGATGGAAACACTAGTGGTCAATGAGAGGGAGGGGTAAGGGGTATGGTACATATGAGTTTTTTCTTTTTATTTCTTTTTCTGGAGTGATGCAAATGTTCTAAAAAATGATCACGGTGATGAACACACAACTATGTGATGATACTGTGAGCCACTGATTGTGCACTATGTATAGAAAGTATGTGTGTGAAGATTTCTCAATAAAAAAAATCTTGCAAGAGATTTTAGGCAGTACGTACCAAGAGCCTAAAAAATACACATTTCCTTTGTAGTAATTCTATCCTAAGGAAATCATCTCAACAAAGATTTATGTATAAAGATGTTCATTGCAACCTTTATAATAACAAAAACACTTTAACCAAACTAAATATCCAGCAAGAGGACTTATGAAAGTGAATTATGGATAACCATAAGATAAATTATTTTGCAGCCATTAGGAACGGCTGTTTACAAAGAGTTTTTCAAGACATCAGAAAATACTAGTGGTTTTAGTGTAAACAGAAAATAGAAAGCTGGATGTAAAATTGCACATATACTATATATTCTCAGCTATGTTAAAAACTATATAGTTTAAAAAAAAGAAAAGGAAAAGAAAAACTCTAAAATGTTAACAGCAATTGCTTCTTGGAGGGGAAATATAGCGTGAATTTTTCCCCATTTGAAAAAAATACATTTCTGTACTACAAATTTTCAACAATGAGAAACATTACTTTGATACTCAGCAACAAAGTAAACAAATAAATTTAAAATATATATATTTAATGAAGCAACAATTAGCTGTTAGCTTGTCTATTTGAAAAAATAAAAATTCCAGGTCAGTGCCTCTGTCCGGGGAAAAGAGCCAGTTCCTTGTCTGCCTCCCAGGATATTCCATCTCTTCAGTGTTTGTGTTGTTTCTGGGTGGTAGGTGTGCTTTGTGAGTATGCCTTTTTCATCTGACTGCTCTTCCTTTTTCATTCATCTGACTGCTCTTCCTTTTTCAAGGAGCAATGAGCTCTGGTCCCTTAGGCTGATAATCAGACCTGCTGAGTGAGGAGTACCTGGCAAGCCTTGGAGGTCCACACACTTACGACCTAGAAGCAACACGTGAGGAAAGGCAAAGTGTCCACTGAAGAGATGGAATATCTTGGGAGGCAGACAAGGAGTTGATTCGCTGGAGTCATGGCCCACTCTTATAGAACTTGATTAATGCTCAGCAAGGGCCTACTCTACAGACCTCCTCTTTTAGATGACGCAGGGAAAAAAAGAGGGCAGAAGAGGGTCTAGCTGCCAGGAATTTTAATGGGTTTTCTAGGAGGACAACCTCTTTTTACAGAAGAAAGACTCCAAGGAGTCAAGCAATATTTCCACAGTCACAGGACACTGGAAATCAAGTGCAGAGCCACTTCTTTCTAACTATGGTATTCATACAAGGGTAAACTGAGAAGCTGCAAGGTCATTGTTTTCCATGTTTACCTTCTACAGAATCATCTGGGGAGCTTTTTAAAACTACATTTTTAAAAAAAATTTCCAGGCAGACCTATGGAATCAGAAAATGCAGAAGCAGGGCCCAGGAATCCATCTAAAATTCTCCCCCAGGTGATTTTCATGGCTGGTCTATGACTAGCATTCTAAGTGCTAGTCCAAGAGAAGGGGAGCAGCTAGTCAATTTACAGCCTTCTCCAAATGTACCCCTATATGGGCACTCCTTGCCTCCTGCTTCTTTCCTCCCTCTTTACTACCCACCCTGTCCACACACCTGTTCAATCTTCCTAAAATATGCTTTTATCATGAACAGGAAGATTGCTAAGTTGAGTGCTTTGGGCAAACCCTTTATATATAGTAAACACAACAAAGTTTATTAACTAAATACAGGTGAATTCGTCCACTTATCTCAATTGCCACTGGTACCATTCAGGTTCAGACCATCATTTCCTGGTTGGATTTCTGCAAAAGTCTCCCTGCCACCAGTCTTGTCTCCTACAATCGTTTCTACTCTGGCCACCCTAGTCCTCTTTCATAACACAGATCTGATCCCCCACCTCCCCACTCACACCTCTCTGGAAAAATCTTTCAAGGGAGTTTTCAGAATCATCTGAGGAGCATTTTTTAAATGCAAAGTCTGTGTCCCACAACAGTCTGACTGAACTGGTTTCTGAGAGTGGGGCCCCAGATAACTGTATTTTGTAAGGACCCTCAAATGATATGATGCTGTGGGAGAATAGATTACCATTTAATAAATATTTATTCCCTTCCCCAGTTCTCCATGAACATTTACTTCTCTGCTCCAATGATCCTAGGCTTGGCCCATGTGACTTGCTTTGGCAAATCAGATGTTAACAGTTATGACATCAGCAGGCCCTTAAAATGTGCTTGAGTGGTTGGGCTTACACTCTTGGTGTCTATTCTTGCCATGAAAAGATGCCCTGGGAACCTTGTTGACTCTGTAAGTGAAAGATAGGTAAAGCAGACTTGAACCCATTCCAAAGTCTGGAGCCAAGTCCACCAAGTGCAACCTAAGAGAGAAAACCATAGCTGACCCATAGAAACAAGACCAAGAAATAATGCTTGCTGTTGTACATCACTGAGTTTGGGATAGCATTACTGTAACCACAGATGACTAATACAGATACACAGCCAAAGTGGAAATCTCTGGGCACATTAAATTTCAAACGCCTCAATCTGGTATACAAGACCTTCTATGATCTGGCCATTCTGTCTTCTCCTTCCATTCCCTAGTTTCATCCTTTGTTCAAGCTACAGTGATCTAATTGAATAATGCTCTTTTACATCACCATACTTATGCACATGCTATTCTAATTTTCCCCCCATCACTCACTATTCTACCTCAGTATTTCCCTTAAGACTTGTTAAGTACCCCTCTCACTACCTAGCTCACAGTTTCACAGTGACAAGAATAAATGAAATAATGTAAAGCATTCATTTAGAGCTTGCACATAGTAAAAGTTCAATAGTATCTTTTCCTTCTCTACAGATCCAGAGTTTAGCACAGGACTAGGCCCAGAGTAGGAACTCAGTCAATGTTCAGCATGTGAATGAAAGAACCAGGATTTTCTGTTTAATTTTCCTCACTTCAGACATATAAAATGATTCCCTGGGTTATACACATAAATGAACACTGGCCTGTTGGCAATAGTACCTGTTTCTCTATGAGCCTGATGGTGTCCTCTGAAGTTTTGTCCTTTGATTTCTTTAGCTTATTCATTGCATTAGTACGAACCTTCCTTAAAGAGTCTTTGGCTTTGTTGGTGTTCTGTTTGGCCAGCTTCGCCAGCATTTCCCTGTGTTCCCTGGTTACTCTGATAAAAGACAAAAGAACATTCAACAAAATTATCTTATACAATAACTGCTGGCCTAAAATTTAACATTACTCTCTATTGGTTCAGCACTTTTTAACTTTATTCTCTGTCAGTGGGTGACCTTCATATTGGCACATGCCCTTGGGCATGCTCGGGGTCAAGTACAGCTCCTGGTGAGTAAGGTGAGGACAACCAGTAAGAGTATCGGTCAAAAGCATGAGTCTAGGCAGACCTGGGGTCGAATCCTGACTAAGCCATTTATTAGCTGTATAACTGACTCTCTCCAAGCCTCAGGGTTCCTATCTTTCTAATGGAGGTTATAACAGTATCCGTCTTAGGAGGGAAATAGGAAGATTAAATGAGAAGATACATACAAATTGTTTAGGAGTGAGCCTGGCTCATTTTAAGTGTTCAATAAAAGGAGGCAAATATTAGCTATAACCCTAACCCTTTCTCTCCCATTAAGAAAGCAATGCAAATGAGTGATAGTGCTATTTTTATAGCACCATCACTAAATCACTGTTAGCAACTTTCAGAATCTTAACTATTATTTTAACAAATTACTTGTGAATTGCCTAAAAACTGATCAAAACACAACATGGGTCTCAACATCGTATGTAAGAGCCACTGCACCAGTTAACTTCCATAAAGTTACCCATCATAATATCTGGCAGTTTATTTTTTATAAATAAATGTCAGGTTTTTTTTTACTATTAATATCCTTATAAAAACAACAACGAGCACATTGAGGGCCTACTATAAACCAAACGTTGGGACAGGCACTTTATATGTTGATAATCCTTATGAGGCAACTATCGTTATTCCTATTTTACTCATAACAACCCAGCAAAGAGCACAGCATGTTTTTCCTGCCTTCCTTTCTTCCTAATGTACAAACTGCATATCTATTATTTATCAGAATCAGAATGAGCACTGAGGGATGATGAACACAGCAGTCCTTTGTCTTGCTTTCAGGGAGTTTAGCTAGGGTGACAAGTAAGGAGAACTTTAAAAAATAGAGTGTAAGCAGTGCTATGGTAAGGGAAGTAGGGAAGCACAAGGTGCCACAGGAGCAGAGAAGAGGAACACTTGATTCTAAGTTTGGGGAGGGGGCAGTAAAGAAGATTTCACTGAAGAAATGATACCTAAGTAGTCTTTAGGTTTGTTTATTCATATTCTAGTTCTTATCCTTCTAGGCACATAGCAGCAATGCATTTCCCTACTCCCTTTGAAGCTAAGTGGTCAATGAAATGTGAGCAGAAATGACAGATGTCATTTTAATAGCCAGTATTGCGCTATCACATTTTTTCCCTTGACCACAGTATAACTTGAAATGGAGTTTTTATCAGCTTGGATCCCAGAGTGACTAATGATGAACAGTACTTAACATGCAACATGAGCAAGAAATAAACTTTTGTTGTCATAAGCCACTGAAATTTTAAGGTTGTTTATTACTACAGCACAGACAAACCTACCCTGACTAATACACCAAATTAGGATCTGAAGAACAAGTACAAGGTATCAATATTGGCATGGGAAGGGGGGATTTCCCCACAGAGGAATGAGCATGTTTCATTTGTGCAATTAGCTGGAGTACAGATAACAAAGAACGGAGGGACCAGAAAAGAGGCTGGAAAGCCATTTCAGAGGGTCTTGAAAAGTCATGAACCCCATTTTATAGATGAAGAAAATGAAGCCCAAAGAAGTTCAGTATCTTATTAAAAGTCAAAATTAAATTGGCCTGTCTCATGGTCTTAGATGACAAAATTCCTCTGCCCTCATGGGTCCTGAAATGAACATCACTGGCATATGTTTCCCCACCCTCAAAAATCTCCTTGATTCCTGCTGCCTAGGGACAATCCCAAGTTCTGGGTACCTGTTCTTTAAGAAACAGTGATGTGTAAGTGTTAAGGATTTAGTAGCAATCTATCTGATACTCTCTCCTGATAAAATAAGGAAAAAAATAATTTTGAAAAAGGAGAATCTCTGAACACAAAATGTATAGCTATATTATAAATACATCCTTCTGAATTCAGCTAAAGATATCTTCGGTTTGGGAAGACAGAAAAATAAGATAGGTTGAGTTCAACCCTGCTCCAAGGAACAGCTCAAGAAGGGACCAGAGGACAAATGAGATGGCAATTACAAGGTGTAAGTTACCTGGGAGAGTCTTCAGTACCACATAGGGAAGCCTTGGTTACAAAAGCTGAGGAACTGAGAAGCAGAGAACCGGAGACCATCCGGCTGGTACAAGCAGCCTAACGTGGAAGCCCAGAGTCCTCAGGAGTGCAGGGACAGGGAGACAGAGACTAGGAAGTAAGCCAAGCCGTGTTCCTTGAACATGCTACCCTCACCAGCACAGCCTGTCACCAGACCCATGACTCACCCCACACCCCATGCATCTGAACCCCATCACCAGCCCCCTCCCTGTGCTCCAAGTGCCCCACCCCACCAACCACTTGTGATCATACCCACCTCACACCCCCACCCCAAGAGCGCACACACCTTCCCCAGCCCAACCCACCTTTCCTGCAAAAGTGCAGAGTTGACCTCCCGAGCCCTACCTCACAGTCTCTACCCCCTGCAGGAGGTCGACAGTGCAAAAAGGCTGCCGACACTTACCTCCATACCCAGGCTATACCTGCCCCCAGCCCTTACAGTCACGCAACCTGCCTCCCAGCTCTGCACATATGTACATCAGTTTACAACCCTCCCAGGGATGCACATGTGCACAGCCCCCCATCACACCCCCCAGCTCTGGGCAAGCACTGACCTGAACAGCTGGGCCACATCCACCCCAGCCCCAACCCACACAGGGTTGCAATGGCAACCCGCTGCCCGGAGCCCTGCGCATGTGCACAAAGGGCCACGTGCCCTAAACCAGAGCACACCAGGGCCCTGTCCCTCAGACCCATGTACCCTCACAGCCATATCCTCCCTGCTGCTGGGCTCCCACACTGACAGGCACCAGCGAACATCCCCAACCTATGCCTATACTTGTGCTACAACACATCACTGCACTGTTGTGTTCTGTCCCATGCCCTGCATCCTGCTCCACATACATCCTGCAAACATAACGCTTTAGACTAATGAACGAAATCAACTTCCAAAGTAAACCAATCAAGATATTTACATGCTGCAAAGACAGTAGAAGATCACTAAGCATATCACGATGCAGACAGATACAGCCCAGCCTAACGACCAAATTAAAACACCAGAGGAGACACAGGCATTGGAACAACTAACCAGAGATGTTCATATAACTCTACTTAATAATATAAATGGGATGGCTAATGATATAAAGGACATCAAGAAGACACTAGAAGAGCATAAAGAGGAATTTGAAAGAATAAATAGAAAAATAGCAGATATCAGAGATTAAAGATGCTGTAGACCAAATAAAAAAACATACCAGAGACACACAACAGCAGATTTGTAGAGGCAAAACAAAGAATAAGCGAACTAGAAGATAGGACAACTGATTTCAAATACTCAAAACCGCAAGTGGCAAAAAAGATGGAAAAATTTGAATTGGATCACAGGGAAATGATGGACAAAACAAAGCACACACATATAAGAACGACTGATGTTCCAGAAGGAAAAGAGAAGAGTAAAGGCTAGGAAGATTAGTTGAGGATATAATGGGGGAAAACGTCCCAACCCTTATAAAGGACATAAATATGCAAGTCAGAGAAGCCCAATGAACTTCAAATAGCATAAATTCAAATAGGCCTTCCCCAAGACACATGCTAATCGGTCTGTCAAATGTTGAAGAGAAGCAAAAAATCCTGAAAGCAGCAAGAATAAAACAATCTACCACATACAAGGGAAACCACGTAAGACTACTTAACTGGCACTAAGGAGGCGAGAAGGCAGTGGTGTGGTATATTTAAGATTCTGAAAGAGAAAGACTTCCAGCCAAGAATTCTGTACCCAGCCAAACTGTCCTTCAAAACTGAGAGATTAAAATCTTTACAGACAAACAAATCCTGAAAGAATCTGTCAACAAGAGACTGTCCCTACAAGAAATACTAAAGGGAGTTCTGCCGGTTAAAAAAAAAAAGAAGAAGACAGGAGTGGGAGGTCTGGAGGAGGGCACAGAATTGAAAAGTATATAGATCTGACAAATAAAATCCAAAAGATAAGATGGTGGACTCAAGAAACGTCTTTTCAGTAATAACTTTGAATGTTAACAAACTAAACTTACCAATTAAAAGATCTGATTGGTAGAATGGATTCGAAAATATAAACCAGCTATATGCTCCTTACAAGAGACTCATCTTAGACACAAGGATACAAATAGATTGAAAGTAAAACGATGGAAAAAGATGTTCCATTCAAGTTGTAACCGAAAAAAAGCAGGAGTGGCTATACTAATATCAGACAAAATAGACTCTAAATGTAAAGACATCATAAGAGACAAAGAAGGACAGTATATATTAATAAAAGGGACAATTCATCAAGAAGAAATAACAATCATGAATGTTTATGCTTCCAATCAAGGAGCTCCAAAGTACATGAGAAAGACACTGGCAAAACTGAAGGGAGCCATAGATGTTTCAACAATAATAGGAGAAGACTTCAATACACCACTCTTCTCTACAGATAGAACAACTATCAACAAGGAAATAGAGGAGTTAAACAACTTGATAAAGGAATTAGACCTAACAGACATATATAGGTTATTACACCCCAAAATACCAGGATATACATTCTTCTCTAGTGCTCATGGAACATTCTCCAGGATAGATGATATGCTGGGGTAGAAAACAGGTCTTTATAAATTTAGAAACACTGAAATTATTCAAAGCACTTTCTCTGATCACAATGGAATAGCAATAACCAAAAAAGAGCAATAACTTTCACAAATATATGGCAATTAAATAGCACACTCTTAAACAACCAGTGGGTCAAAAAAGAAATTGCTAGAGAAATAAGTAGCTATCTGGAGACGAATGAAAATGAAAATACAACATATCAGGACTTATGGAATGTGGCAAAGGCTGTGTTGAGGGGGAAATTTATGGCTCTAAATGCATATATTAAAAAACAAGAAAAAGTAAAAACCAAGGACTTAAATGCTCACCTGGAGGAACTTGAGAAAGAACAGCAAACTAACCCCAAAGCAAACAGAAGAAGAGAAATAACAACGATAAAAGCAGAGTTAAATGAATGGGAGAGCAAAAGAACAATAGAAAGAATCAATAAAACCAAAAGTTGGTTCTTTGAGAAAATCAATAAAATTGATAGGCCACTAGCAAGACTGACAAAGAAAAAGAGAGAGGATGTAAATAAACAAAATCAGAAATGAGAAGGAGTGCATTACCACAGACCCTGAAGAAATAAAAGAAATCATAAGAGGATACTATGAACAACTATATGCCAACAAACCAGACAACATAGATAAAATGGGCAAATTCCTGGAAACACACAAACAAGCTACAATGACTCAGGAAGAAATAGAAGATCTCAACAAACCAATCACAAGCAAAGAGATTCAATCAGTCATCAAAAAATCTTCTTACAAAGAAAAGCCCAGGGCCAGATGGCTTCACAGGAGAATTTCATCAAACATTCCAAAAAGAATTAACACCAATCCTGCTCAAACTTTTCCAAAAAGGAAAAAAGAACACTACCTAACTCATTTTATGAAGCTAATATCATTTTAAAGATATCTTCAAAATAAAAATGATATGGCCTGCCCATGCAAAAAAAAAAAAAAAGATATTGACTACTACCATTACTAAGCCCTTCTATGCTAGTGAGCACTTTAAGTGTGTTATCTCATTGGTCCTCACAGCCAACTCTTCAAACAAGATTTTAATAGCCCCATTTTCCAATGAGGAAATTGAGGCCTACAGATAGTAAGCATGAGCTTGTGTGACAGAAGTGGGATTCAAACCCAGATCTTTCTGGCCTGTATTCTTTCTACTAGTGCATGCTGCCTACTCCCTGTAATCTATTTCAAATAAATCATGCACTGCTGCCATTACTTCTGCTTTTAGGCAGAAAGCTTTTCAAAGTCAGTAATATGAATCTTGGGACTCAGAACAAAACTACCATGTCAAGGGTTTAGGGATTTGGATCAGATCTTATTACTTTTATGGTTTTTAATTCATTGAACAAAATTCACGCTGGCATGTTTAGGTCTCTTTTTTGTTCTGCCAAAGAATATGTCAGTATAAGGAAGGAACAGGAAAATTAAAACTTGATCTACTGATTCAAAAAACTTAATCCTGTTGAAATACTAGGCAATAAATGAATCTAAGTCAGTAAGAAAGAAACCTCTTAAACTTCTCTAAAAGACTTTATTAAAGTACTTGAATCTTATGTTTCATATATAATTTGAAATAGGTATCCCACTATAAGACAATCTTTAATAAAAGGTAAAAAATAATCTAACCTACTTTCATTACATTGCTACATTTATATTATAAATGGAAATAAATCCATATATTTTGAAAAATATAGATTGGGAAACAAAAAATCTTAGAGTAAAAAGCTGTTTAAAGAAAAAAAAATCATAATATATGTAACTTGGCCTTAATAAAATGTATTATTTTGCATTTATTAATGCAAATGTGACACTATACTATTAATACCAGTTTCCACATTAAATAGTGTCCAGTTATTGGCAATCACAAAAATCTTAGTTTCAGGATGCAAATACAGAGGCAATAATCAAAAGAATACTCTAAGGAAATGGTGACGGGGTGCAGTGAGGAGGGGGAGAGAAGACAGGAATGGAAGGGAATGCTGGGCACAAGAAGAGGTGAGAGGAAGAAAGGTATAAGCCTACTGGCTAGGGATGCTGAACTGAGTGGTATCTAAAATAAAGACCAGAAGCAACGTAGGGTGATGGAAAGGCACTGGTTTTGAAGTCAGACAGACCTGTTTGACTCCCATATCTATCATTCAGATATTGACTAAATTTGGGCAAGTTACTTAATCTCTCTGAGCCTGTTTCTCATCTCTAAAATGAGGATAATAAAGGCAACTTACAGGGTCACTGGAATAAGACATAACAACGTAAAGTACCAATAAAGAAAGCAGAACATGGTAGCCTTGAATAAATGATAGCGTGCATGAATGTTTTAATCAAATATACTTACTTTCTCATGAAACAATGAGGGCACATCTGTTTTGGAAAAGAAATATTATATAGTGGAAATATTTTAAATCCTTTCCAAACCAGTGATTAATACATCTGATCATCTCCATCTCACATCCATGGGATTCTGTGAGTATATGCTAGAGTTTGTATTCCAGGCTCTGGACTTAGCCAACTGGTTCTGAGCATCCACTCTACAATCGGCATGCATTCACTCATCAAGCACTGGCTGAGGACCCCTTGTCTCTGTGCCAGATCCTAGACGAGGTGAAGAGCTCCAGGGAGGACGCAAGCCTGCTCCAACTTCTCCAGAGGCTCACTCAAGTGGTATGAGAAAGACTTGTCCACCACTACTTAGACAGAGTGTCACTGACAGTAGGACAGAGGGACAGACTCTGTGTGAGAGGAATACTCAGTACAATTCATTCTGCCTTGAGATTTAGAAAATGCCTTAAAGATGCATAACAACTTGTCAGCTGTAGAAAAGAGGAAACAGTATTGCAGGCAGAAATAAGGTGGAAAATATAAGGGTGGAAGAGCATGAGACTGAACAGGGTGCAACAGGATCATATTTGTTTGGCAGGTCTGGAGTTTCAAATTCTCCTTTAGTCACAAAACCCTGACTTCAAAGAAAGCCAAGGTAGAGACCCCATTTATAAAACAGATAAAAAGATCTACTCCATCTGATGCAGAGGAAGGGAGTTAGCCAACCCGGCTAACTTCTGGGCCTAACACAGTATTCACTTGAATGACCTTGAGCAAATTATTTAAAACTCTCTAAGTCTTAGTCTTCTCATTTGGAAATAGGAATTAAAAAATAAAATACCCAGCACCAACATTTCAGAGTTATTATGAAGATTAAATGAGATAATAGATGGAAAGTAGCCAGCACAAAGCCTGGTAGTAAACATGCTCTTGGAAAATATAAGCTGTCAATTATTGTTTATGTTTTTGCAACTCCTGAGGAATCTTCAAATAATCAAGATATTATTCATAAAGGTTTCTATCAAAAGGGAAATGGCAGGGCCATTTATGCTTTAGCAAGAAGACTTTTTGAGATCTGACTAGCAATATAACATCTTCACATACATTTTAAAATTCAAATTCAACATGCAGTCCTGAAATTTTCTCTTATCAGTATTAATTCAATTTATACTCTCAACAATTATTTGCTAGATGTCTATTATGTGCCAGCCACTATGCCAGATGCAAGGGATGTAGCATTAAACACAACAGGAATCGCCCTGATATGTGTATGAGCTTAGAGTCCGGCAAGGAAGGCAAGCATTAAACAAACACAAGCATAATTAATTAATAATTACAACTGTAGTAAGCAGCATAAACACATGGGAGTTATATTAACATAATCAGCAGGGGAAAAGGTTCTGACCAAGCTTTTCTTGGGACTCCAGGAACCGAATATGGAGATATTTCAGTTAAGATGAGTAAGAGAGGATGGCACAGAAGAGAGCACTCCCACCAGAGGGAATGACGTGTAAAATAAAGGCATTTTTTTCCAGGTGAGAAGGAAGATACTGCTCTTTAAGGACTAATTAAAAAGGCTGGAGAAGAAAACGCAAAGGGGAAAGACTGTGCCAAAGAAGCAGGCTAGAGAGGTCGGTAAGGGCAAGACCATGTAGATCCTTCAATATCATATTAAGATTCCTAACAGATTGTTCTAAGAGCAATTTGGAACACCATAGAGGAGTTCTGAGTGGAGCAGAGGAAATGCAATCAGATTTGTATTTTGTATAGACAGCAATATACAAACTGGACTTAAGAACATGGCAAGAGTATCCCCAGGAGCCTTTAAGCAGGAATATGAGGAACTCAGGACCCATTCTGTAGCAGCTTCTTGGCTGGGTGATGAAGACAGCAGCCTTTTCCGCTAGGGTCAGAGAGCCTCCCAGCATAAGGCGAGGGTTTTGGCTGAGCTAGCAGGGTCACACTTTGTTTGTACAAACTCCACCAGGCAGGTCTTCCAGTAACATCCTGGATGGGGGCCTCCCTACAAAATTCCTTGAACACGCTCCCATGAACAATAAGAAGAGGGCATGCCCCACTGGTAACTCACATGACAGAGAATCCCACTGACTGAAATGATATTTCCTATTGTTTCAATGAGAATGGGACACATACAAAGCTATACACTAGGTCTATATCAGAGGAAGCCATGCTCAGCTTGGGCAGTTACAGCAAAAAAAAGTTATGTCAGGCACTCAACTTCAGAGGATCTATAGTCACATAGAGGCGGCTTTAAAAGGTGGAAAAAACATGCTTTAGAGCCACAAAGACCTGAATTGGAATACCATCTTGCCACTTACTAGCTTCAGAATTCTGAATATACTATTTAACTTCTGTGAATTCAGTCTCCTCATGTATACAATGAAAGTAAGAATTATACTGAGGGCAGAAGTAAGGATTAAAAGAAGTGACTGGCAAAAGCTTATGCACAGTAGGAGCTCAATTTGGGGTAGCAGCATTATTATTCTCACTACAATCTCCATAACTTGGAATGATAGCATGTGAGTGGTGAGGGAGAAAACAGTCAAAATGAATTTAGTCACTTGAAGCTTGGGATGTTGAGTGGATGATGAGCAGAGAGGGAAAGAATAGGAACAGAGGAGAGCAAAAGGCGGGGGTGGGAAGTTATGGCTCCAGCCTCTGTGAGGAGCACACTGAGGGAGAAGGAAGCCATGATTCCAGGGGATGACCCATCAGAACACATTTCTGATAGCTCCTCTTAGAGAAAACCTTGCCATCTCCTCACTAGGCTTCTGTGAGATATCTCCCCCATCCTTCACCAAGTAGAATCTCAGGTCTGTGATCATCAACAGACACATGCCCTGCTTTATGGCTGCTGGTAGGTGCCGCCTAATGCCTTGAAGCTGCTGGCCCTGAAGGAAATGTTTTTGTTTATGCAGTCCAATCAGATTTCCTATGCTGCTAGGCACAGACCCCACCCTTCCACCCCTGTCGGCTTGTGTCCTGAAGACATCAAACCTTCTGTAGGTACTCTTTTTTCTTTTTTTTGTAGGTGTCCTTTTAACCCACGAGAAATCACACATGCCTACTTTGGAACAACTTCCACCACTAGCAGTAGCTTTAGTTCTCGCTGGGGACACACTGGCCACCTGTTTTTTAAAGGACTGTCTTGTAAATGGGATCTAGCTAAATCAGACATACCACCCTAAAATAAAGTCCAGCAGTGATGAAAACAGAAAGGGGGTTGTGGTCAGGGGAAGGGCTTTCAAGTCCATTTCAGCTGAGTGGCTGTGATTATGTCGCTTGGCTTCATCTTCCCTGTCACTCTAGATGGATGAAAACCTGACTGAGTCCAGGAATAAGTCAACATAACTCTTGCCTCAGTTCCAATGTACGTAAGGAAGAGCAGAGGAACGGTGGCTAAGGCAGACTTGATATCCACGTATGAGCTGAGTGGACAATTAGCTTCACTGCTCTGAATTGTAAAGGCTGTCTAGGGAAGTATTTAAGAGAACAGTCTCTGAAGCCATATTGCCTGGGTATGAGGCCCAGATCTACCATTTCTTAGTTTTGTGGCCCTGAGCAAGTAATTTTACTTCTGCCTCAGTTTTTGGTGTTTTTTTTTTTTTTTACTTCTTACCATCCCACCACCAACACCTGCGCTGGTATAGAAAATGTGTAACAGTTGATAACACTTTTTTTCTAAACTTTATTATTTTTTAACAGTAATTACATTTGTTACAATTGATACAAGATTACTAAAGTAGTATTATAACTACTGCCCATAGTTTACATAGGGGTATTTTTCTCCATATTTCCAACCTATTATCATTATTATTATTATTCACATATATCTTTATTTTCTTACTCATCTACCCATACACTGGATAAAGGGAGTGTCAGTCACAAGGCTTTTAGAATCACAGGGTCACACAATAAAAGCTACACAATTAAACAATCATTTATCAAAGATCAAGGCTACTGGGGCAATGTAATGGTGGCTCAGTGGAAGAATTCTTGCCTGCCATGCCAGAGACCCAGGTTCGATTCCCTGAGCCTGCCCATGCCAAAAAAAAAACAGTAAAGATTACAGCTCAACAATTTCAGGTATTTCCTTCTGGCTATTACAATACATTAGAAACTAAAGCGAAACATCCATATAATGATTCAGTAGTCATAATCATTTACTAAATCCTAATTTCTCAGTTACACCTCCTCCCTCTCGTTCGAATATTTTCTCAATTTTCAGAGATACCTGGGCAATGACCATTTTAACTTCTTCATGTTGGAAAGAGGTGTCGACCTTATGAGTAGTGGAATGAACCTGGTTGATGTTCCTGGAAAGACTGGTACCTGTGGGTTTCAGGGCTTATCTAGACTAGGAATAATCTGGAGGACTTTAGTTTCTGAAACAATACACTTACTAAGGAAAACTTTTTTAGAGTCTTAGATCAGAGTCCAGGGTATTCTTTAGGGTTTTCAGGAATACTGTTGGTTGGGGCTTGGCATTCTATGGCAACTTACAGTATCTTGCTGAAGCTTGTATAAGAGTAACCTCCAAAATGACCTCTCGACTCTATTTGAAATCTGTTAGCCACTAAAACCTTGTTTCGTTTAATTTCTCTTTCCCCTTTTGGTCAAGGCATTTGTAATCTCACAATGCCAGGGTCAGGCTCATCCCTGAGAGTCATATCCCACATTACTTGGGAGACTTAAACCCCTGTACATCATATCTCACATGGGGGGAGGGTGGTGAGTTTGTTTGTAGAGTTTGGCTTAGAGATTTCCCTCATTTTTATGTTCTGTCAAATGTAGATTATATCACTTACCTCACAGGACTGTTGTAAGGATTAAACAAGTTAATAAATGTGCTGGTACTTGGTGATGTGCTTAATAAACAGTTATTACTTCCTCAAATGTCAAGTCAAGGGGAGGAAGAATGATAATAATGCTACCTATCTTCCACGGATAGTGCTACAAACAAAAAAAGATGATGGGGAAAGAACTTTATATATGTAGGTATTGAACTGCTTTAAACTGTCATTAATATCAATAATGAAAACAATGGTGATACTCTTACTGAAAAGCATAGCATAGTAGTTAGACTCCATGCTCTGGAGAAAGACTTCCTGGGTTCAAATCCCAGTTCTTCCATTTATTGTGACCCTGAGCACACAGAACCCCATTCCTCTGTGTTTCAGTTTCTTCATCCACAGAACAGAGGTATAATAGCATATCTACCTCAAAAGACTGTTATGAATAAATTAGCCAATACATGGAAAGCACCTGGAACAGTAATGGGTTCACAGTAAGTGCTCAAATTCATTTACTCCATAAACTACCGAGATTGCATTATTACAGTTACTACATGCTAGGCTCTGCTCTGGGGGGTATGGACATAGTTATGAATAAAACTGACTAAGCTCCTTCTCTCTTCTTTCAGAGCATTCACAATCTAGTATAGGATAGTAAACAGATAAATATATAAAATGACATATGACAAATGCTATAAAGGAAAATAAAACAAATTTAGGAGAGCATGAGAGATCTTATTTTATCAGGGAAAGGACCCATTTATATTTGCCTAGTCATATAACCACACTGCCATCTGCTCTCCTTCAGTAAGAGCAATAATGATTATTAGCACTGGTAGAGCCCTTTCCATGTGCCAAGCTCTGGGCTGATCCATTCACTTCAAAAAAATCCCATGTTATTAGTATACTACAGATTACAAAGCAGAGGTTCAGACAGATCAAGTAACCCACCTAAGGTCAAACAACAAGTTCCTTACAGATCTGG
This sequence comes from Myrmecophaga tridactyla, assembly GCA_004026745.1. Lineage (NCBI taxonomy): Eukaryota > Metazoa > Chordata > Mammalia > Pilosa > Myrmecophagidae > Myrmecophaga > Myrmecophaga tridactyla. The sequence continues at coordinate 3,142 of PVIY010013727.1, read as the reverse complement.
GATTTGAGCCCAGTAAAGCCTGATACCTGAATCCCAGGTCCTCTGCTATGCTTCCACCTTTGTCGGAGCTTTTACGTTAAGGCCTGCTTAGATTTATCATTCACTGCTATTCCTCTAGCTCTCAGACAAGTCTAAGCACAGCTGGAAGAAAGGAAAAAGGGAATTCACAGAGAAATTCAATGGACAAGTGATCTGATCCACAACAGCTAACTGCTAGGTACTATATAAAGGTATATGGTGAAAAAGAGGAAGGAGAGGAGGTGCCAGTCCTTCTACGTGCAGCCTTAGCATAGGTGTTGGTGGCAATTTTCTCCTCAAACTTTGCTCCACTCTTGACCCCGAAATGTACTTCTGTTTCAATCAGAGCATCTGTGCTGGAGGGAGCCCCATTCCACATACTTGGGAGCTGCTCAAGAGCCGCAATAAGAAGTGTTCCCAAAAAAGCCATGGGCCAGGTGGGAAGCAACACTGAACAGAAGGTAGGCATCCTAAAACTGCATGGAGGTTTGCCAATGACCACTAGAAATCATTTGGAAGAATGAATGGCCCTGTGAAAACAGCAATGGCAGGTAAGCCATGGGAATAAAAAGGTTAGAAGAGCAGCTGCAGTTGCTCAAATGCAGTTTGTGGCTGCCCCAGCCCAAAAGAAGTCATTAAGCATTTTGTTCAGATTTTTTTTCCTTTCAAGATCACATAAGGTCTGTATGTATGTGGGTCATGTAAGAAAAGGTAATACCAAGATTTCCTGGAATGTGCAAATTATATACACTACTTTTGTAATAAGATCCACAAGGCTGATATAGCAGCTAGTATAAAGAGGCCACAGAAATGGAAGGAGGTCCCTGATCAACAGCCCAAACAGCAATGTGATAATGTGATAAAAACAAAGGTTTTGGAAGCAGACAGATTCAAGTTTGGATAATGGTTCCTCCACTTAGTAATCTGTGACCTTGGGCAAGTTACTTAAACTTTCTGATCTCTAGTTGCCTCATGTGTAATTTATCTATCTCAAAAGGGTATTACTATGGATGGAGGGAGCCGAAGGGTACCATGACTGAGAAGCAAAATGATGAACTGTTATACATTTATGTGATGGAATACATAAAGGCTACAAAAAGGAAGGACATCGAGAGGAACACAAGGAACTAAATAAGGCTTGGGGACAATGTGCTATGCAAAATAAGCCAGAAACAGACATTGCTACCTATCACAGTTCACCAAACCCCAACCAAAACCATTCCTGCCAACCCTAAAGAACTCCTAGGGCATTATATGAGGTTCTACAAAGCTTCCGCACTAGGACTACTTTCCAGAAACTACAACCTCCAGATGGGTTCCTAGGCCAGATAAGTCCTGAAATGCAGAGGAGCCAGCCCCTCCAGAACATCAACTAAATTTCATCCCCCTATCCCATATTATCGAAAACTCCTTTCAAAATGAAAAATTTAGAATGGGCACAGCCCCAAATACCCCTAAAGAATGGGGAAAAAAATCAAAGGAGATGGTGGAATTATACAGAGAAGGTAGGGTTTAACAGATGAGTATGATTGCTGAATCATTATATTGATACTCTTTTCGTCTCCAGTGTCTTAGAGCAGCTGGTAGTAAAAACCTAAAATTGTGGAATTGTAACCCATACCAAACTCTGAAATTCGTTTTATAACTATTTATCATGGTGTGCTTTGAAATTTATTGCTTTTTTGTATATATGCTATTTTTCACAAAAAAGAAAAAAGTCTATTATGATGAATGCACAGCTATATGATGATACTGTGAACTATTGACTGTATACTTTGGATGATTACATGGCATATGAATATATAATATATATCAATAAAAGTCAATAATTTAAAAAAAAATCACACACACACACAAATAAGCCAGAAACAAAAGAACAAATATGCTAAGGTCTCTTTCAGAAAATATTTATATGAAAATGGGAGCCTATTTTAGGCCCTAATAGCAACCACACTTAGTCTGAAGTTGTAAACGTACTTCCAGATTCTGAAACACTGAGCTATGTGTGCATCATGTAGTATCATCTAGTATGTGTGGAACTTTCAGTGACTCTGTGATGTCCAGGACCCCGAGGTGGAGTGTTATAGCTCTGAAAGTTAGCATAACTATATACAATACCAGTTAAAGAAACCGAAAAAGAGATCAGGCATCGATCAGAGTTTAAAACGAGGCCAATCTGGCTGGGTCTGGGGTGAATTAGAATACAGGGTAAAAGACGATAATATATGTACTCTAGACCTTCACCAGCTATCTGGTACCAAGGACAGAGAGGTTTACTATGTCTAGAACCTGGATTCTCTGCAGCATATAATCTAGACTGGCCTGTCTAGATGGCTCATTTAAACAGCTCAGACTCCTGGAAACCAGAATGGGAATGAAGCCTTGTAGCTCTGTGTGCCTTGGTGTAATACCAAGATACATCTGAGACTTTGATGGGCTAACAATTAAAAAGTATGGCTAGACGCCCTCCCCCTGTCTACGTGGGACATGACTCCCAGGGATGTGGACCTTCTTAGCAACATGGGACAGAAATCCTAGAATGAGCTGGGACTCAGCATCAAGAGATTGAGAAAACCTTCTCAATCAAAAGGGGAAAGAGCAAAATGAGACAAAATAAAGTGTCAATGGCTGAGAGATTCCAAACAGTCGAGAGGTTATCCTGGAGGTCATTCTTAAGCATTAAATAGATATCACCTTGCTAGTCAAGATGTAATGGAGAAGATGGAGGGAACTGCCTGAAAATGTAGAGCTGTGTTCCAGTGGCTATGTTTCTTGAAGATGATTGTATAATGATACAGCTTGCACAATGTGACTGTGTGATTGTGAAAACCTTGTGTCTGATGCTCCTTTTATCTACCTTATCAACAGATGAGTAAAACATATGGCATAAAAATAAATAATAGAGGGAACAAATGTTAAAATAAATTTAGTAGATTGACGTGGAACAGAGATCCTGGAATGAGCTGAGACTCAGCATCAAGGGACTGAGAAAAACCCTAGAATGAGCTGAGAATTAACATCAAGGGATTGAGAGAACCTTCTCGACCAAAGGGGGAAGAGTGAAATGAGACTAAGTGTCAATGGCTGAGAGATTCCAAACAGAGTCGAGAGGTTATCCTGGAGG
>PVIY010013726.1:0-58400 GCA_004026745.1 Myrmecophaga tridactyla | reverse complement strand
TTTTTCTGATGTCTTTTTATTTCTTTCTCTAAATCGATGCAAATGTTCTAAAAAATGATGAATATGCAACTATATGATAATATTAAGAATTACTGATTGTATATGTAGAATGGAATGATATATTAATGTTCTTTTGTTAAGTTTTTTAATTAATAAAAAAGTTTAAAAAAAAAAGGCCTAAGAGTCACACCCAGAGAACTCTTTTATTGCTCAGATGTGACCTCTCTCTCCCTCAGCTGACACAGTAAGCAAACTCAATGCCCTCACCACCTCTACATGGGGCATGACTCCCAGGCATGTAAATCTCCCTGGCAATATGGGATAGAAATCCTAGAATGAGTTGGAACTCAGCATCAAGGGATTTAGAAAACCTTATCAACCAAAAGGGGGAAGAGAGAAATGAGACAAAATAAAGGTTAGTGGCTCAGTGAATTCAAACAAAACCAAGAGGTTAACTTAGAGGTTATTCTTATGCATTACAGAGATATCCCCTTTCTACTTTATGATGCATTAAGGTGGTAGAAGGAAGTACCTGAAACTGTAGAGCTATTTCCCTGTAGCAATGTTTCTTGTGGATGATTGTATAATGATTTATCTTCTGCAATGCAACTGTGTGATTGTGAAAACCTTGTGTCTGATGCTCCTTTTATCTATGGTATGGACAGATGAGTAAAAAATATTGATAAGAAATAAACAAATAATATGGGGAACAAAAGTTAAAATAAATGGAGTGGATTGAAATACTGGGCAATGAGAGGGAGGGGTAAGGAGTATGGTATGTATAAGTTTTTTTCTTTTTTCCCTGTTGCTGGAGAGATGGAAATGTTAAAAAAGTGATCATGGTGCTGAATACACAACTATGAGATGATATTATGAGCCACTGATTGTATGTCAAGAGTGTTTATATGTTTGTTTGTTGTTTACAGTACAATATTAAACAAAAATTAATGCCTGACCCACCTGGAAGTTTTACATTCTATTTTCATTTAAACACATTGGCTGTGGGATGAATTTAAATGCTAAAATGGACAAAGGACCTAAATTTTCAAGATCAAGATTTATAGTGAATAAGAGTTTGAAAATACTGCAGAAGGTCATAAGAACTTCTTTTCCAATTTAAATCCTTTTTGTAGTAAATGGTTCAGTTCACTTAATACATATTTTAGGGTAGGCTTATATCCTGCTATGACCCTAAGCCAGTCTAAGTAGTTTATGGGTTAAAACACAATTCAAATAAAACATTTAAGGAAAAACAGAGCAGAGTTCATCCATGGCAGTGGTTCTCAAACTTGGATGTGCATCAGAATCATTTGTAGGGCATCTTAAAATACATATTGTAATCCCTACATCAGAGTATTTAATTCATTATGTCTGAGGTGGAGCATATGATTCTACATTTCTAACAAGTTCGCAGATGATGCTGATGTTGTTGGTCCAGGAACCATGCCTTAAGAACCATTGCTCTAAAGGGAGCAGAAGAGATGTTACCTGAGATGAGTAAGTTGCTGCAACTTTATTTCAATTTTGAAATTAATATTTACTGAGCATCTCATATTGGCTATCACTATTTTAGATGTTTTATATATGTTACCTTATTTTATTTAGTTTAGCTCTAAGATTCCAGACAGCCATGCTCAGAATGAAAATACATTGGATTAAGTTAGTTTTAGTTTCTGGCTTTTAGTGAATACAGTGCAATCCTGATCCCATTTTGTAAAGGCAATCATTTCTTCTAATCCTTATTCAGTACTGTATGTTTGAAACTGTAATCAGGTCATCTCCCTGGAGATGTGATTTAATCAAGAGTGGTTGTTGAACTGGATTAACTGGAGGTGTGTCTCCACCCATTTGGGTGGGTCTTGATTAGTTTCTGAAGTCCTACAAAAGAGGAAACATTTTGGAGAATGAGGAGATTCAGAGAGACCAGAGCAGAATGACATAGCCATGAGAAACTGAGTCCACCAGCCAGTGACCTCTGGAGATGAAGAAGGAAAATGCATCCCGGGGAATTTCATGAAATAGGAAGCCAGGAGAAGAAGCTAGCAGATGACACCATGTTCACCATGTGCCCTTCCAGATGAGAGTGGAACCCTGACCGTCTTCACCATGTGCCTTTCCAGATGAGAGAGAAACTCTGACTGTGTTTTCCATGAGCCCTTCCACTTGAGAGAGAAACCCTGGACTTCATCGCCCTTCTTGAATCAAGTTATCTTTCCCTGGATGCCTTAGATTGGACATTTCTATACACTTGCTTTAACTGGGACATTTTCTCAGTCTTAGAATTGTAAACTAGCAACATATTAAATTCCCCTTTTTAAAAGCCATTCCATTTCTGGTATATTGCGTTCCAGCAGCTATCAAACTAGAACAGGGATAATCAGATTCCAGGTTGACAGAAGCCACGTGGCAACAGTTAATCACCATAGACAAGGTGAGATGGCCACCATAATAGACAGCAGACTCAAAGCAGAAGTCAAAATAATTTGACACACAGAGACTTGTGGCATGGGCTAATAATCATGGGTACCTTGAAGTGAAATAGAGGGGCAATCTATTAAATTCTTGTTTGAGCTATATAATCAGATGAACCCTAGGTCAAATGAACAGAAATCTAACTTGAATTATAAAAGCAGAAATGCATTGCCCTTTAATCAATTCCTAGACTTGAGCCAGTTAACAGGCCCAGAACCCCTTGAGTACAGCAGGAGATCCAGTTCCTAATTAAGCCTTAAAGTCACTGAAACTAAATCTATGCCAAGCTTTCTGCTTGACATATGTTCCTCAAAACATATTATCTCATTCAATATATACAAAGTTAAGATAGACATATTTAAGAGAAGGAGTATCACCTTCAGAGTATATCAGCTTTTCAACATGACAGAGAAAAAGGAAAGTTCTTTCCTCTGGAAGTTGAGTCTCCTCTTCATATAGAAGGGAGGGCTGGGTACCGTTGAGAGAGGACCTTGTTACACTGCCCCAAATTTACACCGCTAAGCTTCCCCCAGCCTTTCCCAAGGAGACCAATGCCTTTTACCAGGGTGACTACTTTGGGGAAAAATGATCAGATATTTCAGGGATTATTAGATACTGGCTCAGAATTTATACTAATCCTGTGATACACAAAACATCATTCTGGTCCACCAGTCAGAGTAGGGGCTTGTGGGGGTAGGGGATTGATGGAATTTTAATTCAGGTCCATCTCATAGTAGGTCAGGTCTGTCTGCAAATCCATTCTGTGGTCATTTCCTCAGTTCCAAATGTATAATTGGAGTTGACACACTCAGCAACTGACAAAATCCCCACATTGGTTCTCTGACTCATGGAGTGAGGGCAGTTATGGTAGGAAAGACCAAGTGGAAGCCATTAGAACTTCCCCTACCAAGCAAAATAGTGAACCAGAAGCAATACTGTATTCCTGGAGCAATTGCAGAGATTAGTGCCACTCTTAAGGGCTTTAAGATTTCAGAGGTGTTCATTCCCACCACATGCCCATTCAACTCTTTTATTTGGCATGTTCGGTAAACAAATGAGTATTGGAGGATAACAGTGTATTATCATAAACATAACCAGGTGGTGACTCCAATTGCAGCTACTGTGGGGTTCCAGATGTGGTATCATTGCTTGAGCAAACCAACACATTCCCTGGTACCAGGTATGCAGCTATTGATCTGGTAAATGTTTTTTTCTCAAGAATTGTCAGTAAGGACTACCAGAAAGAGTTTGCATTCAGCTGGCAAAACCAGCAGTATAACTTCAATGTCCAACCTCAGGGGTATAACAACCCTCCAACCCTTTGTCATAATCTTGCCTGCAAGGAACTTGATCAATTTTCCCTCCCACAAGACACCACTCTTGTCCGTTATATTGATTATACCATGGTGATTAGAACTAGTGAGCAAGAAATAGAAGCTACTTTAGCCTTTCTGGTAAAGTATTTGTGTGTCAGGGAATGAGACATAAATCCAACAAAAAATACAGGGGGCTTCCCACTCACTGAAATTTCTAGGTGTCCAACGTTGTAGCGCATGTTTAGATATCCTTTCTAAGATGAAGGATAAGCCATTGCATCAGGCACCTCCTATAACCAAAAATGAGGCACAACACCTAGTTGGACTCTTTGGATTTTGGAAACAACATATTCCTTATTTGGGTGTGCTACTCTGGCCCATTTACCAAGTGACCAGAAAATTTGCTAGATTTGGGTAGGGACTAGAACAAAAGGAGGCTCTGTGACAGGTCCATGCAACTGTGAAAGCTACTCTGCCACTTGTGCCTTATGATCCAGCAGATCCAATGGTGCTGCAAATGCCAGCGGCAAGTAGAGATTCAGTGTGGAGACTTTGGCCAGCCCCTATAGGAGAGTCATGACACAGACCCTTTGGATTTTTGAGTAAAGTCTTACCATCCACTGAAGATAACTATACTCCTTTTGAAAAACAGCTTTTGGTCTGCTACTGGACACTACTTAGAGACTGAACACTTAAACATGGCCCAACAAGTTTCCATGACTCTTGAGTTGCCTATCATGAGCTGGGTGTTGCTTGACCCACCAACCCATAAAGTTGGGCAAGCACAGCAACAGTCCATCAGAAAATGGAAATAGTACATAAGAGATAGGGCTTGAGCAGGTCTTGAAAGCACAAGTAAGTTACATGAGAATGTGGCCCAAATGCCCATGGACCCCCATTCCTGCCACCTTACCTTCTCTTCAAGACCAGAGCTGTGGCCTCTTGGAGAGTTCCTTATAGTCATTTGGCTGAGGAAGAGAAAACTCTGGTCTGGTTTACATATGGTTCCATATGATATGCAGGTACCACCCAGAAGAGGACAGCTGGGGCATTACAAAATCTTTCTGGGATGTCCTTAAAGGACCATACTGAGGGAAAATCTTCCCAATGAGCAGAACTTTGAGCAATGCACCTGGTTGTTCATTTTTTCTTGGAAGGTGAACTGGCCAGAGGTACATTTGTATACCAACTTATGGACAGTGGTAATGGTTTGGCTGAACCATCAGGGACTTAGTAGGAGCATGATTGGATAACTGGTGACAAAGAGGCCTGGGGAAGAGGTATGTGGATAGTATTTTCTGAGTGGGCAAAAAATATGAAGATATTTATGTCCCATGTGAATGCTCACCAAAGGGTGACTTCAGCAGAGGAAGGTTTTAATAATCAAGTGGATAAGATGACCCATTCTGTGGAAATAAGTCATCCTCTTTCCCCAGCCTCTCCTGCCATTGAAAAAGTGAGCATGGTGGTAGGAATGGAGATTATGCATGGAGTCTTCAAAATGAACTTCCACTCACCAAGGCCAACCTGGCTAAAGCCACTGTGAACTGCCCAATATGCCAGAGACCCACATTCAGCTGCCAATATGGCACCATTCACTGAGGTGATCAGCTTGCTACCTGGTGGAAGGTTGATGACATCGGACCACTTCCATCATGGTAATGATTTGTTCTAACTGGAATAGATACATACTCCAGATATGGGTTTGCCTTCTGTGTTAGTTAGATTCAGTTGTCAACTTGGCCAGGTGAGCATACCTAGTTTTGTTGCTGCAGACATAAGCCAATGGTACGTGAACCTCATCTGTTGCTAATTACATCTGCAGTCAGCTAGGAGATGTGTCTGCTGCAATGAGTGATGTTTGACTTAATTGGCTGGTGCTTAAATGAGAGAGCACAATGTAGCACAGCCTAAGCAGCTCGGCATTCCTCATCTCAGCACTTGCAGCTCAGCCCAGGCCTTTGGAGATGCAGAAAGAAGTCACCCCGGGGTAAGTTGTTGGAACCCAGGGGCCTGGAGAGAAGACCAGCAGAGACCATCCTGTGCCTTCCACGTAAGAAAGAACCTCAGTGGAAAGTTAGCTGCTTTTCCTCTGAAGAATTAACAAAATAAATCCCCTTTTATTAAAAGCCAACCTGTCTCTGGTGTGTTGCATTCTGGCAGCTAGCAAACTAGAACATCTTCCCTGCATGCAATGCTTCTGCCAAAACTACCATTTGTGGACTTATGGAATGCCCTATACACCATCATGGTATTCCATACAGCATTACTTCTGATCAAGGAACCTACTTCACAGCAAATGAAATGCAAGAATGGGCACATGCTCATGGAATTCTCTGGTCATCTCATGTTCCCTCCACATAGATGGCAATACCTTGCCAGACTAGCGTTATGTTCTCCAGGAGGCTGTGTATGTTCTGAATCAGCATTCACTGTATGGTGCTGTTTCTCCCGTAGCCAGGTTTCATGGGTACAGGACTCAAAGTGTGGAAAGGGGAGTGGCAGCACTCATTATCAGCTCTAGTAATCCACTAAAAATAAAACTTTCTGCTTCCTGTCCCTGTAACCTTAAGCTCTCCTGGTCTACAGGTCATGCTTCCCAAAAGAGGAATGCTCCTATCAGGAGACATAATGATAATTCCATCAACTGAGAGTTTAAAACTGCCACCTGGCCACTTTGGGCTTCTCATGCTTCTGAATCAAGAGGCATGAAAGGGTATTACTGTACTGTCTTGAGTGATTGATCCTGACTATCAAGAAGAACTAAGACTGCAAGTACACAGTGGAAGTAAAGAAGAGTATTCCTGGAATACAGAAAATCCCCTATGGTGTCTCTTAGTACTTCCATGCCCTGTGATTAAAGTCAATGAGAAAATGTAACAACCCAATCCAGACAGGATTATCAACAGCCCCAAAACTTCAGGAATGAAGGCTTGGATCACGCCAACCAGGCAAATGTTCACAGCTAGGTGATATGCTTACTGAAGGTGGAGAGAACATGGAATGGGTAGTGGAAGAAGGTAGTGATGAATATGAACTATAACCACATGACCAGTTATAGAAATGAAGACTGATGGCATGAATATTTCCTCCTTGCTTTGTTATGAGCATGTTTGCATTCATAAATAAAGTAAACATCTTGTTTTCCTGTTATCTTATGACATAAGCTATGGGATATCAAGTTTAAGAGTGAATATTACCTAAGGATTTGTACACTATTTTGGAGAGATTTATTGAATTTTTGATTGTATATATGACAGTTGAGTATTATTAGACAAACATATGTCTGTTATCATGTTCTATTTATAAATTATGCATGTTTCAAGGTGATCTGTATAGCTACCAAGTTGACAAGGGGTGGACTGTGATGGTTGGGTTCTGGTGTCAATTTGGTCAGGTGATGATGCCCAGTTGTTTGTCAGGCAAAGCACTGGCCTAACCATTGCTGCAAGGATATTTTGTGACTGGTTAATAAACCATAAAGCTGGTTTATTAAATTATACAGCAGTCAATTGCAGCTGTGGGTGGTTACATCTATGATCACTAAGGGCACATCTCCTGCAACCCAAATAATCCAAGCATTTGGATTTGAGTCAATCAGTTGAAAACTTTTAAGGAAGAAGGGAGAGTTTTAATTGCTTCTTCAGACAGCAAAATTCTCCCGTGGAGTTCATCAAGGCCCTTCATCAGAGTTGAGAGCTTCATAGCCTTCCTTATAGATTTTGGAGTCTTGCATTCCCATGGTTTTGTGAGACACCTTTATAAATCTCATATTTATAAATGTCTCCCATTGTTTCTGTTTCTCTGGGGAATCCTGATTAATACAGGTTCATTGCTTTATTTTAATGTAGACTTTTTTTCCCAGGATGAGATGAAAAGTTGTTTCCTTCTGAGAGTATTAGTTTCATGACATTTTACATTCATTGAAAAATAATAATTATTGTACATATCCATTTTTAACGATAGTGATAATTGTATTGGAATATAAGGAGGGGTGAGAACAGTGAAAAGAGGAGGTCTCCCTAAGGCTTTCCATATGGTAAAATTGCTAATAGATATCTAATTTTATTTTAATCTAGAACTCACTGGTGAAAGCCTTCATAGAAAGTATGACTATATTTCAAACTGAAATCACAAAATGTATATTGCTAAGTTTGACAATGGTAGATTATTTCACTGTATCATTTACTCCAGCATCTAGATAGACATGGCAAATAACACAGTGTTTGCACTTACATCTGTAATGTTTAAAACTTGTTACCAGCAGGCAGGTTAGCATGAACTGAAAATACAATCTCTAATTGAAGAATGATAACCTAATAACCTAGGTTACTTGAGAAGCTATTCAAGTAAGTTTTGTTGAGTCAATTTGGGATATACTGAAAAGGAGTGTGAAAAACAAATATAAGCCCAATACAAAATTATCAAAGACTTTTGGCATGGGAATCTATCTGACCTTAATTTTATTTCAGCAGGAGCTTGAAGGTGTTAGAAAGAAGTTAAGTTTTATAGAATAAAAAAAAGGAAATACTGCAACAGTGTCCAATTGGTGAATGCTTTATTATGTTGGGATTTTTTCATTATTAGGGAATTTGTGGGATTACAGAACAATCATGCATATATGCAGGATTCCCAAATACAATCCCACCACCAGCACTTTGCATTGGCATGAAATATTTGTCAAATTGATTATAGCAATTTTTAAAATAATTTTACTATTAGTCAAAGTCCATGGTTTAGCTTAGGGTTCACTGTTTTTATAGTGTAGTTCTATGGATTTTTTAAACATTTTTATTCTGTTACAATATATTCAATCCAGCATTTCATATTGGGACATTTTTAACCAGAAGATGCTTTCCAATTGGTCTTCAGATACATTTGACAGCCTTTGGTTGGTTGCAATGAGGCAACTGAGCAGTTTGGGATCTTTTCAAAAGAGGAGACTGTTCAATGTTAGTGACAGATGGTTTTCTATGGCCAGTTTTTTTTTGGAAAAAGTAGGTATTGATAGGTTGATGCTTATAAAATTCTGTCTGCCATAGTGGGCAGTTTCTCAGGGTATCACGCCATCACAAGGCCATACTTTCATTATGATTAGGAAGTGACTGTTTCTATACCAATAGCATTGTGAATATTTTCACAATTTCTGGGAAGCATGAAATCTAAAATTCCACAGATCCTAGCTTAACCAACATAGATAAAACACATGCACAAAATACTCAAACTGATACACAGATATTAGTGTGCCAAACACTCATACACACACAAAATCCCCAACCCTGATACCTTGCACTTAAAGAATTGACTAATGATAAACAAATATTTAAGTTGATTACACTAATCAACAGATAACTCTTAATAAATCCCAGCCAACAAATCACAGCATTACACAATCACTGGAGCAAATAATATATAAACAAAAATGTAATGTCATATATGTCACTGTAATACAGTCTGTGGTAGTTAGAGTTAGTTGTCAACTTGGCCAAGTGAACTTGCCTGGTTTTGTTGCTGTGGACATGAGCCAATGGTACCTGAACCTCATCTGTTGCTGGTTATATCTGCAGTCAGCTAGGAGGTGTGCCTGCTGCAATGAATGATATTTGACTTAATTGGCTGGTGCTTAAATGAGAGAGCTCAACATAGCACAGCCCAAGCAGCTCAGCATACCTCATCTCAGCACTCGCAGCTCAGCCCAGGCCTTTGGAGATGCAGAAAGAAATCACCCTGGGGAAAGTTCTTGGAACCCAGAGGCCTGGAGAGAAGGCCAGCAGAGACCATCCTGTGCCTTCCCACATAAGAAAGAACCTCAGTGGAAAGTTAGCTACCCTTCCTCTGAAGAACTAACAAAAAAAATCCCCTTTTATTAAAAGCCAATCCACTTTGGTGTGTTGCATTCTGGCAACTAGCAAACTAGAACACAGTCCAACTTCAGAATGTCTTTCATTAATTGCAGTGCAGGTTATTTTATTTTGAGAAGCTAGTGGTGGAAATAAAAGAAATCATTGGACTGGGCTTTGTGGGTAGACACTCTGTTGTATTGAAAGTGACTAGAGTATAATGATTAGTGATCAAAGTACTTAGTTCCTTTTTTTATTTTAGAATTCTGTCTTTATCTACAGACTTTGCAAACACCCCACATCTACCACCACTTTCTTTTTATTGATATTTCATTTTCAATGACAATGCCTTACTTCTTCATTTATTGTATTGAAAGATATTGGACAGTGGCTGCTGATTATATACCATCAAATTAGAGATTTTTGAAGTTTTTTTTTAAATTGGTCACTGAAGGTAATTAAACAGGGTTTCACTATCTTTCATAGAAAAGGAAAGAGGTACAAAAAAATAGGGACTATCATAAGCTTGAGCCTCCTCCACCCTTACCAACCCTCATCCTCAGGACAAAGAACATAACCTAGCTTAAGCAGTAAAGAATATAGTTAAGGATTTGGGTCCTAAAGCCAAAATTATCTCCATACAAACAGGAAATCTGCTGCTTTATTAGCCATATAACCTTGGATAAATTATTTAACCATCTATGCCTCTGTGTCATCATTTATAAATTAGAATTAGTGATAGCAACTACCTTCTAAGGTTGCTGTCAGGATTAAGGTGGATTAATATAATTTAAATATTTAAAGTCATGGCAGGTATGTAGGAATCTACTTTAAGTTTAGCTTTTATGTAATAGTATCCATTATTTTCATCAAATAATACCTGACATTTATTGAACACTTACTGCATACCAGATCCCTCCTAAAGTGGTCACTGCAGACTGACTGGGTCTCTTGCCCAAATGTCCTTGCTCCTCTCAAGATGGCTTGTTCTACATGATTTGCTGCTTCTAGGCTCTGGTAACATTTCCTACCCTCATCTCTGTGGGCCCAATATTTGGTGTCAATTCTGAGGCTTCTAGTTTCTTTTGGATCAGTCTCATCAGAATATTTATATTGCTCCAGCCCTTCCCAAATGTTCTGAAGTATTCCAGGTACATGTCTGCCTGCACCCCTGATAACAATATCACATTCCTGAAAGATAAGGAGGTGCTCTCTGAATCAAAGATACATATCCAGACAGGCCCAGGTTTCCATCATGTCTTTGGTCTTTCTCCCTATTGTACCTCCACCTTGCTGCTTGCAAGACCCATCACAAGTCTTTACATAGGAGATGCTCAATGACTGATATTGGTCATATATGTGCATTTATTCATACTAAATATTTACTGAGTGGCCCTTGTAAATAAACTAAAACGGATGTTGGCAGTCCATACTTGAACAAAATATGGATCCCTTCCCTTACAGAGCTAAACTCTGGTAGACTTCTAGGTATTCAACACCTCCTCACCTTCATGGCCTTCCCCTAACACTGTCTTGTCAGAACCTCAGACAAAGTAAAAGGCTGGACCATAGAAGGAGAAAAAATATATCAGTGGACAACTTTAATGTTTCTAAGACAACCAACAGAAATATGGTGGTAGAAAGACTGAGGGAACCAGTTCAGCTATATACTTTATTATTAAAGTGTCGGTTACTAGGTTACCACCCTCTGTGGTTGAGAGGAAGCTGGGTCTTCTTCCATATCTCCCTTATCACCACCACTAAACTTAAGTAGTAATTTCCAGGAGTCATGAAAAGTGAAAGGGATGTAAAGTTAAATTGGGAAAGAAAACAATACAACATCTATTAAGTTATAAGACCTAAGGTTTCTACTAAATTAAATACTGGAGAAGAGGGAAGCTATCTTTTCTCTCCTATGCTTTGATATTCTGTCTAGGAGCTCTTAGTGCTTTGGAGTTTTGAATATCACACTGAGGGGCCAAAGGACAATTTTACTAAAAGGTTTCTATAGAATGAACTCAAGTAGTAGTAATAATAACAATAATAATCATTAAGGACCACTGGAGAGTAAAAGAAGGATTTCATTTTATGTATGAGATCCTTCAGGCTTTTTATCTACTTAAATAAGATAGTTCTAGGACACAAAAGTTTATCTATCCTCAAATACCTCTTTATATTCCCATCCTACCCTCTGAAGCTGGATTCTTTTAGTTTAAGGAGTGTTTTGTGTTGTATGCAGAACAGAACTTCTGACTACAGGGTGCACTTAGGTTCTAGTCCTCACTCAGTTACTTACAAAATATGTGATGCCAAATGATTTAACCCTTCTAAGAAGATTGCATTTCTTTATCTGCAAAATGGGTTTAATAATATGGTGTGTGCAAGAAGTGCATTTTTAATGCATGTGTAGAGTTTAGCATAGTGTCTGGCACATAGAAAATATTCAGAATGGAGTATTTCTTTATTTCCTTTCTCTCTCCAAAATCCATCTCTGAAACTGAGTACAAATATATGACTAAATACTGCCTTAGAAATGAAGGAAAGGGCCCAACTTAGAGAGGTCATAAAACAGAGGATCTTTCATAATTTTCCAAGGGAGCCACCTTTTGTCTGGACTTTCATTCCTCTATCCTCCACTCCTCAAGACTTTGCACAATTGACTTTTTCCTACTGTATTTTTCCCTTCTAGAAAGAGTTTTACTTTTGCTACTAAATAATCATTTTTATCCTTTTCATTTGTTGAGATGAAGTTTTTTTTTTAATCCTGGAAGTGGGGCACCTCAATTTCCTCCTGTGATTAGAAATGAATGGTTTTGTCTGTCTGTTGAAGCCAATCAGTAGGACAATATATCCAAGAGCAGCTTTTTTCCAAGCTTTGTTCTATGTAGCTACAAGAATCAGATTTCTAAGAAGTCAGAAGCCTTCTAACTACTGCCCCTTGTAAATAAATAACCAAATAAAAACATGCAACTTCAAAGGTTCTCCAGATAAAATAGATATAAGGCTAGACTGCTTGAACTTCCTCTCGGCAGATGAGGTCCAGATTTATCCTGAGAGCCTGACAATCTCCATCTCTGGAGATGCTGACCTGAGATATGACTATATATATATATATATAATATTGATAATAATGGTAAATGATTTCTATGAGTCAGGAATTGTGCTAAGTCTTTTATATACCTCATCTAACACCTTTCCAACAACCTTGTGAGATTGGTATTACTAGCTCCATTTTACAGATGAGAAAACTAAGGCACAGAGAGAGAAGGTAATTTGTTCAGGGTTACAGAGATAGGTAAAGGAGGAAGCGGTAATTTGAGGCCAAGTCTGTACAATTCTAAAACCCATGCTCTTAAACACTTTGTTCTAATGTCACCAATATAGTCCTCTTCTAATTAGTGAATCCTGTGGCTCTGCCATCAGAACTATATTACTTTTTCTTCTCTCGTTGATATTACAAATGCCCCTGGAATGTATTTGACATAAGCAATATCTCAATTTGTGAATTTCAACTAATTTCTTCTTTATTTACTTCATTCACTAAGCATTTATGGAGCACCTACTTGGCACAGAATTTGTATAGGTATTGAGGGTATAAAAATAAAAATAAGATATGACTGTGGTAGATTGAATTTTGTACCCCAGTTCAGATATGGTTTCAGTCTTGTTCTACATTCTTATGAGTATGAACTCCTTGCAAACAGCATTTCTTGAAGATGTTGTTTTAGTTAATGTGTGGCCTAACTGAATGATGGAGGCCCTTAATTCAATTAGCAGAGTGTTTTATAAGCAGAAAAAGTTCATTCATAGTTATAGAATGTTACAGGGAAAAGTCAGAAATCAAAGAAAATCTGGAAGAAAAGGGAGAGGACATTTCATGGGATGGAAAAGTAAAATCTCAAGGATTCCTTGCCAGCTAGAAGGCTACTGATATTGGGAGGAAACCAGACTGGCAGCCTTCAAAAACTATGAGACAATAAGTTCAAATTGTTTAAGCCAACCCATTGTGTGGTATTTGTCATAGTAGTCAGAAAATTAAGGCATAGACCTTGTGCTCTAAAAGCTCATATTTTAATTGTCTTTTGCCAATGAAAAAGTTCCACTTGTTGGGGGCAAGCATTAGTGTATTTATAAGAATGGCTTTCTGTTTTGTTCATCTTTGTATCCCAGCTCTGAGATCAGTGCTTACCATACAGTAGGAGTTCAATAAATATTTGTTGAATGAAAGGGTGAAAAAATAAATGTGGGGCATCCAAGCCAAGGATCAATACCCTCACAGTGCTTCAAAAGAGAAATCCTGATGACAAATGCCAAGGTAAAGATTCTAAGGGCTTAGGCTCCTGAAGAAGAGCAAAGAAAGCAGCTTACCTCACATGTCATGAGACAAATAGTGAATTTTTCCATTGGTGCAGCCAATGCCTTCTGCAGGAACAAAACAGAAGATGAAATAAATACATCCTATCTGTCAAATATTTCTGAGACCCTTATGGATGTCTGTTGCATCCTTAGCTAAGAAGCATGGTCAGGGGTTAACTGTCTAATTTTCTATGTAGCCAAAGTGGTTGCCCACATACTAGTGTAGCAGGTGAAGCTATCCCAATGCCAGCTTGCAATTTTGTCTGTCCAAGGATATGAACACTGCCCTCACCACATTTTAAGCCCCAACACTGACCTACCACTCCTATTGGTTAAGGTAGTGGTATAAAGAAAGATATGGCCAGCAAGATCTTAACAAAAGTTATAACCAGATAATAAAGAAACTATCTGGAGTTATGAGGCATTGGCCAATGACATTTTGATCAGGGAAGGAAGAGGGTTAGCACTGAGTATAATTACCCCACATGCATTAGGATAATTTTCAGAACTACAAAAGTGGTTTATCAAAGGAGTTCTATACATTCTGATGCAGATGTAAAGATGATTCTGAGGGCATTAAAAAAAATATGAGAAAAGGGAAATTCAACTCTCCCAACTGAGCCACAAAGAGCACAATTTATTTCCCAAAATGAAGAAAATGATTTTATATGCAAAAACAGAAGAACAATCATATAGACTTTTATTTAAAAAGTCCATCTAGACTCTGAGAAAGCCAGTGGATACAAATCATTTCTGAGCAATGTAGTGAGTTGAAGGCTCTCTGCTGAAGAAGGTTCAAACAGCAGGGCCCTTACTATACCCCAAGCCAAAAATTTTAGCCATATGCATTTACCCCCTTTTTATCCTTTTAAATTATAAGAAAACATCACCTTAAGAATAAAATGCTATATTATTCTTTTACATAGTTTTAATATTATATAGTTACAAAAGCAAGTTGACATACATTATATCATGTAAATCCCATCAAACTCCCTCTGAAATAATCATGATCCCACTTTACAATTGCATAAGCTGAAGCGTCTCAATTTACACAGCCAGTAAGTAATGGGGCCAGATTTGAACCTTGGTCTTCTGATTATAATTCTAAAGCTTTAGGCATGACACTTCACTCTCATTATGAAACTCTTTACTTCTATCTATTGGTAACAATTACATTTCAAGTTCTTTAGTAAAAAAGGCCTAAAACATGATTTCATTTAAAATTTTCCTAAATAGCAAAGCTAAGGAACTCTGCTTTCTGGAAGATGTCATAAAATGGCCTATTCAAGTGGATATTGGAATAATTTGGGGGATGGGGTCAAAGGAGAATCAGTAATTAGTGTTTGGATAATATGGTTGCTAGGGCAATAGGAGTTTTCACTATTTTTATAGGGGTTGCAGAGAAAACTCTTATGAGTTTTGTTTGTTTGTTTGTTTTATGTACAGAATGTGATGACTTGCCAAACCCTTTACAGGAATTATCCCATTTGATCCTCACAACAGCCTTCATTGGGAATGAGATTATTGTCAACATTTTACAGAAGAGAAAACATAAGGTTAGCAAGTTCTCAGTCTCTCTGGGTTATCACCTTCTCTTCTCTGCCACTGCAAAGCATCACGTTCCATGCAACCCTTTTTTAAATCAACATGGTTTGTATTTATTGAGCACTTCTTATGTGTCCTTCACTATGCTAAGCTCCTTGTGTGTGTGTGCATGTGTGTTTGGCATGGGAAGGCTCCAAGAATAGAACCCAGGTCTCTGGCATGACAGGTGAGAACTCTGCCACTGATCCACCTTTGCACTGCCTTGGTAAACTCTTTTTTTAAAAAAATATTTTATTGAAATATCTTCATGGATAGTACAGTCCATCCAAAGTATACAATCAATGGCTCACAATATCATCACATAGTTGTGTATTCATCAACATATTTTTTAGAACATTTGCAACACTCCAGAAAAAAGAAATAAAAAGACCAAAGCAAAAATCCATATATACCATACCCTTACCCCTCCCTCTCATTGAACGCTAGTATTTCAGTCTACCCATTTTTTACCTCTTATTGCCCTTATTATTTATTTAATTATTTTAATTATTTTTTTACTCATCTGTCCAGATCCTGCGTAAAGGGAGCATCAAACACAAGGTTTTTGCAATCACATGATCATGTTTAAATGCTATATAGTTATAGAATCATCTTCAAGAATTAAGGATCCTGGAAAACAGTTCAACAGATTCAGGTACTTCCTTCTAGCCACTCCAATACACCATAAACTAAAAAGAGATATCTATATAATGTATAGGAATAGCCTCCTAGTTAACATCTCAACTCTGTTTGAAATCTCTCAGCCACTGAATCTTTATTTTGTCTTATTTCTCTCTTCTCCCTGTTGGTCAAGAAGCCTTTCTCAATCCAAGATACTGGGTGCTGTCTCATCTCCAGAAGTAATGTCCCATGTTGCCAAAGAGACTTTAACCTTTGGTAGTCATGTCCCACATAAAAGGGGAAGGCAGTGCATTCACCTGCCAAGTTAGCTTGGAGAGAGAGGCCATATCTGAGCAACAAAAGAGATTCTCTGGGGCTGACTCTTAGGCATAATCATAAGCAGGTTTATCTTCTCATTTTCAGGAATAATTTTCATAGGGGTGAGCCCCAAGATTGAGGGCTCTGCCTATTAAATTTTTTTGTCTCCACTGCTTGTGAGAATATCAGGAATTCCCCAGATGGTGAAGTTTAATATTTCCTCCTTTCTCCCCAGTCCACCAAGGGGACTTTGCAAATACTTTTTAATTCTCTACCTAAATTGCTCTGGAATGTATTAGGGCATTACATTAACCTGTAGAGATCAAGAAGGTCTCACTCCCTATTCCAGATTCCTTGTAATTATGGTGTTCAAATAAACTGACCATATAAGTTAAATTAGATAATGTACTACCAAAAATATAAATTTTACCCCAAATGGACATCCCTTCCTTTAGACTTACACAGAAGTTGAAGTTTTAAAATTGTTAATATCATACTTTACCTTGTGTTCTGATTTAACTTAGTTTTATCTAGATCAACTTCATTCATATCTCTCGTCAAAGTCTGATCACCTTTTCAACTTTTAAATAGTGGCTGTATGGGATAATGCTGTCTTTCACAGCTGCAGAAATCTAGCTCTAAGTCTCAGGTGTTACACAAATACCCAAAGTTCCAGGGAATGGCCAGGTTATACACAAATAGCACAGGTTTTCAGAATTTAGAGGTAACAGTTACAACTCTAGAATAGATGTGATTGCTGTAAGAGCTTCAACTCATGACCTTTCACAATAGGCCCGAACTTGGTAAGCCACACTCTTAACTTCAGTTCCTTTAGTTTGTATATTATAGTTAGTCCATATGAGTGAGGCATGATAATTTTTGTCTTTTTGTTTCTGACATTTCATTCAACATAGTGCCCTCAAGATACATTCATCTAGTTGCATGCCTCACAATTTAATTCCTTCTTGCAGTCACATAGTAGTCCATTTTATGTGTACATCACAATTTCCATTTCCACTACCCAATGTATTCTTAAGCCACCTCCATCCATTGCAAAATTTGAACACCAAAACCATACACACCAGTATGCAAATGCCCACTCAGTTCCCCACTTCCAATGCCTCCAAGTATACACCTAGTAACAGGGTTGCAGGATCACATGGCAACCCCACCCCTAGCCTCCTGTGGAACCACCACACTACCTTCCAGAGAGGCTGCACCACTCTGCTTCCCTACCAACAATGAATAGGTACATCTCTTTATCCACAATTTCTTTAGCACTTGTATCTCTCTGTTCATCTTTAAGTAGTCTTATTTGCACATCACCAAATCATACCTAATAAAAATCAATGGTTCCTGGTATAATCACATAACCATGTCTTCACCAACACAACCTATAAGAGGACATTTCTTTTTCTTCTGCAAACAATCCCATACCCCTCCCCCATACCCCTTGCTTGTTGACATTTAGTTATGGCATATTGACCTTGTTATATTCAATGGAAGCATATTACAATGTTACTGTTAGTTATTGCCCATAGGAAGCATATTACAATGTTACTGTTAGTTATTGCCCATAGTAAGGAGTGATTTTATTTTTTCCCACATACCATTCCATTTTCAACACTTTGCAGTGTTGATATTCATTTGTTCTCCATCATGTAAAAAGTTTCTTGTATTTGTACATTTAGTCACCATCATTGTCCACTCTAGGGATTCTTAAATTATACCATCTCAGTCTTAATCCTTTATCTTTCCTTCTGGTGTCATACATGCCCTCAGCTCTCCTCCCTCAACCATCCTCACGCTCAGTTCCATTCACTGTACTTTAATATTGTGTTACCATCAGAGAATATTGTGCTATCCATTACTGAATCTTTACAATCAGTCCTATTGCACATTCTGTACTCCTTCAGCAAGAAATGCCCAATTTATACCCTCTTTCTATCTACTGATAACCTGTGTTCATAATTTTAACACTCAAAGTTCACTCACCTTTCACTATTTATGCTTTTGAAAATCAAATGCTCTGAACAAACACCAAAGTTAAAAAGATGCTGAGTTGTTACAAAAGGACAGTGCATATGGACATAGCATTTGTTTAAGGAATATTTTCCCAAAAGAGAAAATATTTTTTACAGAATCATCAAATGATTTCAGCAGTCATATTGTAAGAGATATGTCTTATGTTTATGCAGGTAATACACAGGGCAAAGCACTGTGTTATAGGCATATGGTGAATCACTTTTCTGGAAAATCTCTGGTGGTATTTAACAGAAAACTATTCCAAGACCCATTCACAGTCTCCACCACTCTTTTTCTCAGTTTTCCCATGTTTACAATGAATTTTGGGCTTCAGTAAATAATATTTAAAGGGCTCTTCCAGCTCTGATATCCTACAGCTCTTCAAAATTCAAGAAGCTCACTTACTAAAGAATTCCTTTTTTTTGGATATAAAAAGTTCCTGATGTTTATGCCCATCTTAATTCAATGTGAAACCTCAGAAGAGGTGAGAGAGAAGAGCTCTCTTTGGTCTAGGCAGAGGTGCTGTTAATCTTGTGCCATTTATGATCCTATAATTTAATGGGGGATTACCTGGACCATAGATTAGGAAAACAGGCATCTAACCCTGACTCCTACAAACTCTAAACCAGGAACCCTAGACTTTTTCTTTGATGCTAGTGAGCAAACAATTGGGCTCATTTATATAGAGCTATTATGAAGGGGACAAAAGAATGACTGGGAAAAGGCTAAAGCTTCTCTAGTGTAAATGTGTTTTTAAAATAGTAGGTTGTTATCACAAGTGGCTAGGCGTAATTGTATGTTAAATGTATTTTGTTCTCAGTAGCCCTGCATTGTTTTTTTGGAGAAATAAGGCATTTTGACTAGGTGGGATTCTTATGTATGTTTGTCAGATTTTAGCTTCCATAGTGAATCAATATCGAAGGATCAAAGTGAAAGTATAAGCAGGTCATACTTTTCTGCCTCATTTTACTAGCAGCCTGTGCCTCAAAAAGGCAGACTTTTTTGTTGAAATGTTAAATATAAGGGCACATTTGTTCTTCTGTGATTTCCTCCACTTCACATCCATACCTAATGCAATGGTAGACTTATTGTAGGAGTGTTAAAGACCTGCTCTTTCTTTGAAGACCTTATGGTTTACTTTAGCTATCATGGCTAAGTGTCAGATGTGGGTGAGACAGAGGTCACATGCTCATTGCAGAGACAGAGCAAAGCCGCCTCTGTGAGAAAAGGCACCTGATGTCCTGAAAAGACTAAAGCATCACAAAGCTGCTTGAGTCTGGGTTGGAAGGAGGCCTTGGGAAACACGTGCAACTTTTTGACTCATCCAGTCACAAGGAAGCAGATGGTTCAGCTCGTGCTTCCTCCTCTCATCTTCTTTAGTTACATTTTTGACTTTCTTTACCTCACAGCCCAACAAAATAAACCATGCTGAACCCCTTGGAGTCTTTGAGTCTCCATCTGAGCTCAGAGTCCCACCTGGTCCCAGCTTTAACTATATCTCTGTCTCTTGTGTTTCTCAATTCCCCTTCACCTTCCTTCAGTCCCAAGACTGAGCTGCACTGGTCATGGAAGGTGGCACCCAAACAGGGACCTGAATATGGAGGAACTCTATGCTGAGATGAGGGAACAGTCCCATGATATGCACACATTTTGGAACTAAGGTAAGTGGGAACACATAAAAGTATAACCAGGTGTAATTATCATGGGACATTCTGGTTCAAAGAATGGGAATTATATGTGAGTATGTTAAAGACTATGTTTAAGGCTAGGGGAGGAAATGTTAGGAGAAGCCAGTTTAATGCCTTTTCAGATTTTGTTCAAGAAACGTGTCCTTGGTTTCCCGAGGTAGTAACAGTCAATCCAGAGACCTGGGTCAAGGTGGGAAAATGGCTAAGAGACCACTTCACAGCAGATGGTCCAGATAAAATACCCATTTATACCTTTTCTATGTGGTCCTTAATTCAGGAATATATCCTGGCCCACATAGTGGCTGGCTCCTGAAAACTGAGACAGCACAGTCAAGTTGTGAGAAAAATTTAAAGGAAACTGTATGGGGATATGACAGTCTTAAATTGCCCTCAAAGAGCTCTGCTTCTGTAGAATCTCACTGCCCCCCCTCAGTTCTGAGAAACCAACCCTGCATAAGCCATCAGATGAGGATGATGAAATAAAAATACACGAAGGAACAAGAACAGAAATGTATAATCCTGACCCTGAGGAAGAGGAGGAAGAGAACTATCTAAATTCAGTTTTGTAAGATATTCACTTGAGTACTGCTGCCAGTGGGCCTCCTGGTAGTAGGAAAGTGATCTTTGAGTCTAAAACCCCTTCCTCTGGGTCACTTTCTCCCCTACCAAAAAAGCATTCTTGAGGTTCAAGCTGTGGGTGAAGATACCACTGGGTTTCAGGTTTTTCCTGTCCTGGAGAGACTAGACCCTAACAATTCTGCTAATTCTGTGAATTATCACAAGCCAATCCCTTTTAAAACTTTGAAAGACTTGAAAGAAGCTACTATCATGTACGGTGCCACTTCCCCTTTTATGCTTGGCCTGTTGGACACCCTCAGAACTTCTCCCATGGCTCCACATGACTGGTTGACTATAGCTAAAGCTTGTCTTAATTCTGGATATTATTTCCTGTGGAAAACTAGTTTCATAAACTTTTATGTGGAGCAAGCCAGGTGCAGTCAACAGCATCAAGTTCCCATAACAGCAGAAATGCATATGGCAATGCATCCATTTCAACATGTGCAACAACAGCTTTGTTTCACCTTTTAGTCTTATCAACACATTGCTGTAGCTGCCCAAAGAGCTTGACATAAATTACCAAATAAAGGTGAAAAGATTTTAGACACCACTGCAGTCAGACAGGGTCCTGCCAAGCCTTTTCAGGACTTTGTAGCTCAATTGTTTACCATGGTTGGGCACATAGTGGGGGATGTTGGAGCAGGAAAAATAATGGTAAAGCAATTGGCCTTTGAAAATGCTAATAAGGCCTGTAAGGAAGCTTTATGACCCTATAGGAAAAAGGACAATATTCAAGAAATGATTTGCATTTGTGTGGACATGGGGCTGGCCCATATTCAAGGATTAGTCATGGCTGTTGCCCATAGAGAGGTGTTTCAAAGCCAAGCAAAGAGAGGCAGAAACTGTTTCAAATGTGGTAAAGCAGGACACTTTGCAAAGCACTGTAAAGCTGTAGGCAAAAACCTGTCAAAAATGTCACAGTGACCTCAAGACCCTACAGTGCCAGGCATATGTCCCCTATGCCAACATGGTTAACACTGGGCCAATGAGTGTTGGTCTCAAACTGATATCAATGATACCAGGGCTGATGTATCTGTCATTGCCTCTTTGTACTGGCCAAACACTTGGCCTTGACAAAATGCAAGTCTGGAACTTCAGGGTACTGGTGGTGCTACAGCCCCTCTGCAAAGTGCTCAAGCCCTCCAGTGGGAAGATAAAGAAGGAAACATAGGCTACTTCACCCCCTATATTCTTTCAAATCTTCCTGTTCATTTGTGGGGAAAAGATATTCTGGAACACATGGGAATAATTTTAGTTAGACTTAGCAGTATTGTCACTCCTCAAATGTTTCAACAAAATTTTATACCTAATAAAGGGCTAGAGAAACACCAGCAAGGGTGGACAGAGCCCATACAACTGATCAGGCATCAAGGTTACCAGTCTGAGGATTTTTAATGGGGGCATTGGTCAAAACTCCCACCCAGTTGTGTGCATCTCCAATTGCTTATCTTTCAGATGACCTTGTATGGGTGGACCAATGGTCCCTAACAGGAGAAAAATTATTTGCAGCTGAACAATTAGTCAAAGAACAGCTAAATGCTGGACATATTGAGCCTACTACTAGTCCATGGAATACACCCATTTTTATTATAAAAAAGAAAGCAGGAAAATGGCATCTATTACAAGACCTTTGAGCCATTAATAAAGCTATGGAAATAATGGGCCCTTTGCAACCAGGTTTGCCATCTCTGACAGCTATCCCTTTAACTCATCATTTATTTGTCGTAGATTTGAAGGATTGTATTTTCACTATTCCTTTACATCCTAGTGATTTTAAAAGATTTGCATTCAGTGTTCCCTCCCTAAATCATAAGGTTCCTGTAAAAAGGTATTGCTGAAAATTTTTAACTCAAGGCATGGCAAATAGCCTGACACTCTGTCAAGTGTTCATGGCCAAAACTGTACAACCTGTCTAGCAACATTTTCCTAATGCATATACCATTCATTATATGGATGACACCTTAATCAGCCATGCTGATAAATGCAAACTAGTTGGTGTTTTCAGTGAGCTAGAAATTTCTCTCACCACTCATGGACTTCAAATAACCCTCGAGAAAATCCAGAAAGTTGCTCTTTTTTCATATCTAGAACAAATTATAGAAAACAGAAAAATCCTTCCCCCAAAACTGGAAGTTAGAACAGACTGTTTGACAACCTTAAATGATTTCCAAAAATTATTAGATGACATTAATTGACTCAGACTGAGCCTACTATTAACCAAAGGAGACCTTGCCCCTTTGTTTAAAACCTTACAAGGTGACCCTTCACCTACCTCTCCCTGACAGCTGTTGGAGGAAGAATGCCTAGCCCTTCACAAGGTTGAAACTGCCATGCAGGAAGCACAACTTACTCATTTTAATCCTGACCAAAACCTCCACCTTGTCATAGGCTAGCCACAGCCTATACACCTACTGGTGTGCTGTGGCAAGGAAATGGGATCTTGGAATGGATATACTTGCCACATTCTCCCTCTATGGTGCTTACTCCTTATCATAATCTAGTCATTCAGATAATTAGCAAGGGTAGAACACAGTTATTACAACTTGTGGGCCTTGAACCTCAGTATGTCACAATTCCTTTTACTGTTAAACAATAAAATTGGCTATGGCAATTTTCTAGTCCTTGGCAGTTAGCATTAGCCAACTCTACTGGTCAACTCGATACCCATTACACAGTTAACAAAATTTTGCAATTTGCCATGCAAAAAGCATTTGTTTTCCCTCAAGTCATAGTTCAAACTCATTTGTCTAAGGCCCATACCTTGTTTACTGATGATTCAGGTGCAGGAAGGGCAGGATATTACTCCTCCACCAGTCAAAGGTAATTCAAACCATTTCAGCCAGCACAACGAGCAGAAATCCAAGTCATTATTTTAGCTCTTACTGACTTTGCCAATGAAAACCTAAATATCTGCAGTGACAGCAGTTATATTGTTGATATGATGAAAATTACAGAAACTTCCCTCATTGGACACACTAGTAATGAAAATTATTTCATCTATTCTTTAAACTTTAGTCACTAATTAGGGCCTATAAGCATCATTGCTTCATTGGTCACATATGTGCCCATTCTAACTTATTCAGTCCTATAGCTTTTGGCAATGCAATGGCTGATCAATTGGTAGCAGTTGTCACATTTCCTAATCCCTATGAAGAGACCATTGTAGATCATAGCCTCCATCATCAAAATGCCAAAACAGTGAGAAAACAATTTAAGCTTACTAGAGAACAAGCCAGACAAATTGTTAAGCAATGTGGTCAGAGCAACATTCATTGCAGTTCTTAAGAAAGCATCAATCCAAGAGGCTTAATTGCTAATCACCTGTGGCAGATGGATGTTATTCACATCCCAGATTTTGGACATCTGCACTGAGTCCATGTTTCTATTGATAT
The DNA here is from genome assembly GCA_004026745.1 of Myrmecophaga tridactyla. Classification (NCBI taxonomy): domain Eukaryota; kingdom Metazoa; phylum Chordata; class Mammalia; order Pilosa; family Myrmecophagidae; genus Myrmecophaga; species Myrmecophaga tridactyla. Next base: position 34,170 of record PVIY010013726.1, on the reverse strand, counting down.
TCTCTCAGGTTTCATTTTTGCCTTGGCACAAACTGGAGAAAGTGCCAAGCATATAATCAACCATTGCCTCACCACTTTCACTGTCATGGGAAAACCTAAAGAAATTAAAACTGATAATGGGCCTGGTTATGTCTCAGCAAATTTTGAGCATTTGCTCATCAATTGCACACTGAACTTAAAACAGGTATTCCCTATAACCCCCAAGGTCAGGTAATCATTGAACAAGCACATTCAACACTCAAAACATAAATTTTAAAACTTAAAAGGAGAATGGACTATGTCCCTACACCATATGATCTATGGAATCATTCTGTATTTACTTTAAATTTTTTGAACTGTGATGAGGAGGGTACTACTGCCATAGGAAGGCATTTTCAGAGCTCATCTTCTAGTCCTAAAGGATGTGTTTTGTGGAAGGATTTAGCTACTGGACAATGGAAGGGTCCTGATCCCATTCTAATTTGGGGTAGAGATCATGCTTGTGCTTTTCCAGAGAATTCATCTAAGCCAGTGTGGGTCCCTGAAAGTTTTGTGAGGCAGAATGAACCCAGAGGAACATCTCCTCCCACCATTCAAGAAATTGAGGCTTGTCCCTGAAATAACCATGACTGCTGAGGCAGGGCCCCTGAAACCAACCGTCTCCTTTCCAGCAGAACAGAGCTTTGACAAGACTCGATGCCTGATGACTAAAGCAATGAGGGGCTCAACATACCCTACTTGGGGTCAGTTGAAGAAATTAACATCTGATGCTCAGGAAGTCACTCACAGACAAGACATCATAAATAAAATGGGATGTCTCCTTCTCACCATGATGGCCCTGGTAACCATTCAGGTAAGTATGGTAAGTGGCCACCCAGAGCAAAACAAAACTTATTGGACTTATTTTCCTAATTCTTCCATAGCACACATAGTTACCTGGAAAGGAGAATTAGTACCAATATTTACTAATGATACCTGCCTCGTTGGGGGGATGCACTGATGATCATATTACCCCTGAGTATAATCTATTTAATTATTCATGTTTTAGTCTTCAAATACCTATCCGTATTTCCACAAATACAAATAAAGTTTATTGTCTTGAAACATGACTTCAATTTAGAACCACAGTTTTATCCAATGGGTCTTCTTGGATAGATGAAATGTTAAAATTTCAAGGATTTAATGACACTAGCCTTGAGCCCTATAATTACAGCCAACCTAGGCCACCTTTTCCAGTATGCTATCCTCATAAGCTCAGGTGGGTCCAAGGGATCTATCCTCCTTAGCTCCTCCTTAGGAGACAGTGTATATATCCATGATCTATGAGATATGAGATAGCAAGTAACAAAAGTATTTTTGATTGGTCCCATAATATCAGTGACACCAATAACAAAGAGGAAAATACCACTGGAGGATTTATTACAACCATCCTCACAACCAGTGAAGGACATTATCAAAAGGAAATTTGGAAGCTTGCTATGGCCATATCGTTCATTAACCAAACTAGCCATAGCCTTACACACATAGGAGATGTGGGGGCTGAAAGTACTGGACTCTGAGCATGTGTTCAATATCCTTATGTGGTACTCATTGGGAATATTAACATCAACAAAACTGGAAATCATTATTCTATGGAATGTACTAATTGCAACTTAACCAATTGTATAAATCGAACAATTTAAGTATCTGGGTCCCAAATCATTGTATTTTACCAGCCCTCCTTTGTTATGATCTCCATCAATATCTCTGGGCCTTGGTTTAGTGATAGAGGTCTTCAGGTATTAAAGGAAATACAGAACCAGCTTGCTCACCCTCACTGAGCACTGGGATTAGTTATTTTTGGAATAGGTACTCTTGTTACATTGTTAGTTACCTTAACCACTTCTGCAGTTGCTCTTTCTCAAAGTATACAAAATGCCCATTTTGTTAATAAACTATCTCAAAACACTTTTGGTGTCTACAAGGCAAGAAAAAAATAGATCTTAAATTAGAAATCAAGCTTAATGCTTTAGAGGCTGCAGTCAGAGGCATTGGCAATAAGGTGGAAAGTTTAAAATTCAGACAAAAGTTGCTATTGATCAGTACACATGTGTGACATCAGTTCCATATAATCAGTCACTATGGAATAGGCCTCAAGTTAATTTCAGGCCTATTAAAAAGCCTAAAATGCTCCCTAAAAGCATTTGCAGGGAGTTTGGAGCCACCATAATATCAGTCTAAATTTAAAGCAACTACATGAAGAAATTCTAAGCATGCAAACAAGTCATGATGAAGTTGTTGATCCCGCTATGGTGGCATGGGACATCTTGAGTGAATTATAGGGCTTTAATCCTCTAAATGTTTGAAAATACTCAGCTTAGTATTTAATGGCTATAATCCTTTTGCTACTAATCTTGTTTTTTATAATTTCAGTCAGAATCTGGATCCTCCAAAACCAAATCTGAACCATCCAATTAAATACCTTTGAGCTACAATTTTAAAAAAAGGTGGGGGGATGCTGGGTGCAGATGAGACAGAGGTCATATGCTCACTGAAGAGATATAGCAAAACTGCCTCTGTGGGAAAAATACCTAATATCATGAAAAGACTATGAAGTGTTGCAAAGCTGCTCGAGTCTCGGGTGGAAGGAGACTTTAGAAACCATGTGTAACTCTTTGACTCATCCGGTCACAAGGAAGCAGATGGTTCAGCTAGTGCTTCCTCCTCTCATCTACTTTAGTTACATTTTTTACTTTCATTTACCTCATAGCCCTATAAAACAAACCGTGCTGAACCTCTTGGGGTCTTTGAGTCTCCATTTGAGCTCAGAGCCCCACCTGATCCCAGCTTTAACTATATCTCTGTCTCTTGTGTTTCCTTCTCAATTCCCTGTTGCCTCCCTTCAGTCCTGACACTGAGCTGTGCTGTTTGTGGCAGTTAAGAGCTGCCATATTAAAATTTTTTACACATATTTTGTATTTTTAAAGGTTACACTATATTTTTTCTTTTAGCTAACATTTTCTATTTTGAAATTCATATCTTATGTTTTGGGTGGTTGTGCTGTATTTGTAGTGAATTAAATTTATTGCTAATAGTGTGGTAGCAATTTGTTGATTAGAAACATGCATTAAACTAAGTGTATCTTTTTTGTGTGTGCTGTATGGTGGGATCACATTTCATTATTTTGGCACATGATTATCCCGTTATTGCAGCACAATTTTGTTGAATTTTTGTTTATTTGCTTAGCATGTTTTTTTTTGTTTTGGGGGAACTGCATGGAGCAGGAATTGAACCTGGGTTCTCCCGCCTGGCAGGTGAGAATAAGTTTATCTTTCAAACATTTTGTGGCTTGAATATAGCTCAATATCACTGAGAGTAATCTTGCAAGTTTATTAGGTTGTTTTCTCCTTTAATTCTCTTTTGAACAAAGGAAGGAAAAAAAACCTGACTCAAAGCAGATGGAACTGGCAAGACTCACTCACACAGGTGAACTGAATTGAGCTGATTAGCTGTTAAGTGCTTACAGCTGTTAGGTTCAACGTTGAGTAAATTGTAGATCTGGTCTCCTTTGCCAGAGAAGATTTGGAGCAAGCACCATAAAGGAAAATAGCAATGTTATAAGAATTATGTTTCTTGGATTTGCAAGGTAAAATATAAGAAAAATAAAAAATAAAAATACCAACTGCTTAAAGATTCTTAAATTAACAAATACAGTGGAAGGGATTGAACAGCTTCTTGTCTTGAAAACTATTTTATACTGGGAAGGAATGCAGACATACATAGTGAAATGTAAAGTTCCTCTGTGAAACTGCTCACATTTTCCCTTTCAGATTTTGGTGACAACCTGAAATTTAAAACATCCCATTGAAACTTTGATATTTCATATTCTATACAGATGCATTCAAGCCTCTTCAAAAATGTCAAAAATTGAATTCTGTATATGACAGATTATTAGGAAACCATTCTCAGTCTAATGTTGTGTCCATGAAGCATGTGTTAAGTTGAAAGTACCAAATGATTAGTAAACTTAGATTTGTTTTCTGATCATACAATTTTGTTCCCTACAAAGCAGAAGCAAATCTAACAAAGTGGAACATGTAGAGTTGCTTACTTCCAGAAATGGACCAATTATTATCCAATCAATCTTGCACAATTGTCAGATAATACATATCATTGCAGTGCTCACCTACCCAAACACTTCCAATGACTCCCCATAATGGACCACATTAGAACTCTAAGGCATGATCCCATGGGTGAGGCCCTCAAAGATCCAACCTTAAACCAACTAATCTTAAATTAGCCATACACTGTGTGAGTTTCCCAAATGCTAAAACAAATACTGTACAGTGGGGTGGTTTAACAACAGGAATTTATTGATGCATGGTTTTGAGGCTGAGAAGTTCAAAATTGAGATGTCCACAAGGAATGCTTTCTCCCTGAAGACTGACATTTTGAAGCTGTCTGCTGGTTGTCCTTTGTCTTTGGCTTTTCAGTTGAATGACAATACACGGCAGGGATTTTGCCTTTCTATATCAGAGACTTTGCCTTTCTATTCTAGGTTTTGTTGATTTCCAGCTCTGACTGCTACCCATGGCTTCCCTTTCTGTGTCCTATTCCCTTTGCTTTTAAGGATTTCAGCCATCTTGGGTTAAGGTGCACCCTCATTCATTTTGGGCACACCTTAACTAATAACATCTTCAAATGTCCTTTTTACAAAATGGGTTTACATCCAGAGGGCTAGGGGTTAGGACCTGAATATGTCTTTTGTGGGAGACAGAATTCAATCCCCAATACACATTATAGTAAAAAATAAGCACTCCACATGCAAACACCTTGTTTCTAAACCTAAAATACAACTGCATTAGATACAACAAATAACTGACAAATGAGGCTGATAAACTTTAGTCTTTGGGTACTTGCTAGGAATTGACAACCCCAGGCCACAGGCTACAAGGGGTTAGAGTCTTAATTTCAAAAGAAGCAAGAACAGAGTTCTGGTAAGATGGTAGAATAAGACAGGTTGAGTTCACCCCTGCTCCAAGGGACAGTTAGAGAAGTGACTGGAAGACAATTGGGATAGTGATTCCAGGGTGTAAGTGACCTGGAAAGATCTTTTACAGCACATAGAGGGGCATTGGTTACAGAAGATGAAAAATTGAGATGCAGAGAACTGGAGGCCATCCAGATAGTGCAAACAGCCTAATGCACCCCTTTCCAAATGAAAGCCTGGAGCCCTTAGGAATGGACTGACAGGGAGAGAGGGACAAGGAAGTACACCAAGCCACAGTGAGTTCCTTGAGCATGCTACCCTTACATGTGACACTCCCATACCATGACCCATGCATCCCCCACACCCTATGCACCTGAACCCAATCACCTGCCCCTCTATCATGTTCTGAGCATCCCCACCTTGACACCTCACTATACATCCCTGCCCACACCCCCACCCCATGCATGCACACACACTTGCCCCAGCATGACACAATTCTCCCACACAAACACACAATATTGCCCCTTTCCTTCCTAGATGTGCACACACACACCCGGCCCCTCCACCCCAACTCCCCCTTCCCTCATCCTGCAGGTGTTCACCTGTGCATCCAGGTTGCAGACACTCATATTCATGTCCAGACCACACACCTCCAACCCATACAGTCATACAACCCTAACCCACCCACCGTGATTTCTGCACAAGCATACATTAGCATCCAGTCCCCCCCCCCCAGATCTGTGCATGGTCACATGCCCTCCCTCACCATGACCCCCACAGCTTGGGCAAACACAGACCTGCACATCCAGGCCACACCCAACCCCAGCCCACATAGTCACAATGCCACCCAGCTGCCCCTGAGCACTGTACCTGCACACACCAGGGTCCAACACCCCAGACCCATACATGGGCACAGACATATCCTCCCCACCCGGTGCCCACACATCTGTGCAGTGACATCTTGACTCTTGTATCCAACCACACCTGTCTGACATACGTGCACACCATTGGCCCACACCCCAGCAGAATCACCCTGTTTTCACACCTGGCAGGCTCTCACATGTACATCTGTGCTACATAGACTTGGACCTGAACACACATGCACCCTTGACCCAACACTACTGGCACGTGTGCACCCACGCAAGGACCCACCTACCTGACATCACCCACACCTAACTCATGTCCCCAAACCCCAGCGACCTGTGCCTCACCCCAAAGTACTTGAACATCCACATTCTGCCCCTTCCAGACATCTCCCCCTGCACAAGGACACACCCATACCCTACAATCCCTGTGTCCTGAACTCTGTGCCCCATGCCCCATACCTTGATACCCAGGACCCCAACACTCCACGTGCCCACTCACATCCTGCCTGTGCACCAGCCTCTGTGCATCTGTACAGCACCACAACCTGCCTCTGGTCACACCCTAATTCTGTGTCCTCCACCCTGCACAATGCTCCTGCACTCTAAGACCTACTTGAGCTGCACTCCAACCCCATGACCACTGCACCATACCTCCCCCACTCCGTACCCAACATTCCACACTCAGAGGCACCAGCATAGCAGCCCCAACCCATGCATTTACCTGCAATGCAACCCATCATCATACTGTTGTGCCCCACCCAATGCCCCATATTCTGTTCCACTTCCATCCAGCAAATACAAAGCTTTAGACCACTGAAGGAAGTCAACTACCAATGTAACCCTATCAAGATATTTACATGCTTCAAAGGCAACAGAAGATCACTAAGCATATGAAGATACAGGCAGATATAGTCCAACCTTATGATTGAATTGAAACACTGGAGGAGTCACAGACTTTGGAACAACTAATCAAAGATGTTCCTATAACTTGAATAAATAAAATCAATGGGATGGCTAATGATGTAAAAGAGATCAAGAAGACACTAGAACAACATAAAGAGGAATTTGAAACTATAATTAGAAAAATGGCAGATATCACAGAGATTAAAGACACTGTAGACCAAATAAAAAATATACTAGAGAAAAACAACAGCAGATTTGAAGAAGCAGAAGAAAGAATAAGTGAACTAGAGAATAGGATAACTGATTTCAAACTCATAAAAGAGCAGATGGCAAGAACAGATGAAAAAATCTAAATTAGATATCAGGGAATGATGGATAAAATGAAGTGCACAAATGTAAGAATCATTGATGTCCCAGAAGGAGAAGAGAAGAGCAAAGGGCTAGGAAGATTAGTGGAGGATATAATGGGGGAAATTTTCCCAGCCTTTATAAAAGACATAAATATGCAAATCAAAGAATTCCAGTGAACTCCAATTAGAATAAATCCAAATAGGCCTTTCTCAAGACACATACTAATCAGTCTGTTAAATGTTGAAGAGAAGCAGAAAATCTTGACAACAGCAAGAGAATAACAATCTACTATATACAAGGAAAACCACATAAAACTGAGTTTGGAGTACTCAACAGGCACAATGGAAGTAAGAAGGCAATGATATGATATATTTAAGACCCTGAAAGAGAAAGACTTCCAGCCAGGAATTCTGTACTTAGACAAAATGTTCTTCAAAAGTGAGGAAGAGACTAAAATTTTCACAGACAAACAAATGTGGAGAGAATTTGTCAACAAAAATCTATAGCAAAGTTACTTAAGCTAAGAAACAAATTCAGCAAAGTGGCAGGATATACAATTAATATGCAGAAATCAATAATGTCTCTGTACACAAGCAATGACCTAGCTGAGGAATCAATTAAGAAAAAAAAATTCCACTCAAAATAGTAACTAAAAGAATCAAGTATCAAAAAAAAGAATCAAGTATCTAGGAATGAACTTAAATAGGGTATAAAGGAATTGTACAGTCTTTTACATCCCTATTAAGTCCCATAATTTACTTTAAGAAGTGAAAGAAGATCTAAATAGGTGGAAAGATGTGCCCGGCTCATGGGTAGGAAGGTTAAAAATAGTTCAGATGTGAATTCTACCCAAATTGATCTATGGATTCAATGCAGTACCAATAAAAATTCCAACAACCGACTTTGAAGACTTGGAAAAGCTAGTTACCAAATTCACCTGGAAGGGAAAGAGACCTCGAATAGCTAAAAGCCTCCTAAAAAAGAAGAATGAAGTGGAAGGATTAACAGGTCATGATTTTAAACTTTACTGTAAAGTGACAGTGGTCAAATCAGCATGGAAGTGGCAAAAAAAAACTGAAGTATTGACCAATGAAATGGACTCAAGAGCACAGAAATAAACCACCAAATTTATCATCAACTGATCTTTGTCAAGGCCCCCAAATCCATGGAACTGGGACAAAACAGTCTTCAATAAATGGGCATGGGAAAACTGGATATCAATAGCCAAAAGAATGAAAAAGAAGACTTACCTTTAAACCCTATACAAAAACTAACTCAAAGTGGTTCAATCACCTAAATATAAGAACCGGTACCATAAAGCTGCTAGAAGAAAATGTATGGAAAGATCTTCAAGACCTATTAACAGGAGGCAGATTCCTAGGTTTTACACTCAAAGTACAAGGAACAAAAGAAAAATAGATAAATGGGAAATCCTCAAAATCAAATGCTTTTGTGCTTCAAATACTTTTTCAAAAAGATGAAGAGACAGCCAACTAAATAGGAGAAAATATTTGGAAATAACATATCAGATAAAGGTTTGATATTCTGTATGTGAAAAGGAATCACACAACTCAACAACAAAAGATGGATCAGCTCAATTATAAAATAGGCTAGAGATATGAATAAGCATTTTTTTCTGAAGAGCAAATACAGATAGCTAAAAACATGAAGAGATGCTCATTTTCACTAGCTATAAGGGAATGCAGATCAAGACTACAATGAGATACCACCTACACCTATAAGAATGGCTACAATTAAGCAGACAGGAAGTGACAAATGTTGGAGAGGATGTGGAGAAGTTGAGACACTTATGCACTGTTTTTGGGAGTATGCAAAAGTACAGCCATCATGGAAAACAATTTGCGGTTTCTTAGGAAACTGAATATCAAGTTCCCCTCTGAATTGGCGATAACGCTACTCGGTATATAACCAGAAGAGTTGAAAGCAGAGACACAAACAGACATTTACACACCGATGTTCATAGCAGCATTATTCACAATTTCCCAAAAATAGTAGCATTCCAAGTGTCCATCAACAGATGAGTGGATTAACAAAGCATGGTCTATGCATACTGGTGGACTATTATGAAGCACTAAGATGAAATGACGTCCTGAAGCACATGAAAAGATGAATGAACCATGAGGGACATAATTCTGAGTGGAATAAACTAGACACAAAAGTATAGATACTTTATGGTCCCTCTTTTATGATGATAGTAAAAGTATAATCAGGCATATAATATAAGAATATACAGGACCTAGAGATACACGGAAGCTAAAGAGGGGTGAAAAGTTGGCTAATCAGTTTTAATTTAAATGAAAGGGCATAGATAGAATTGAAGATGGTTCAGTAATGGGTCTATAAGTAATATTACCATTTTGAAGAGGAACATGATTGAAAAGGGTGGTATAGACCCACTTGTCATATTGATTAACATTACAAATATAAATAAGTTCTTGCATGAGCTACTGCAAAGGTATAAATCTTCTATAAAGTGTGTATAGTTTCTGAAAAAAATTTTAAAAAGAGTGTATAGTTTCTGGGTATAGGGGACAAACTATTATTGCAGATTATTGGCTATGTTTAATAGGAAAATGTCAACAGTAACACAGCATTACCAGGGGTAAATAATGGGGGGAGGGGCAAGAGTTAAGGGAAGATTTGGATTTTCTAATTGATGAGGGTGTGTTTATCTTCTTTGGGAACAATGAGATTATCTAAAATTGAGAGTGTTGATGCACTTTTGACTTTGGACATTATAGATGATGACCAATGAATGGAGGTGTCTGAAAGGTGCACTCACTGAGAAGTAGCTTGGTGAATGATAGAGTATACATGGGATCGAATAATGTGCTACAAGAATGATTGAAGTTGTGAAGCATGTAACAATGTAAATGAACAAAGAGCAGATATTATGTGGTCATATTTAGAAAATACTTATAAGGAAAGAGGGACCTAGATTGTAAGCTCTTGTAGCAGCCATATTAGATCTGGAGCAGTACTTGTTATATGTGGATTTTGAAAGGCTGTTTTATATATGTATAACCTGGTATTTGGAGATAAAGATGAAGCCAATCAAGTTGGGATTAAGGTAATTTAGAATACAAGGGTAAGGAAGACATTGTCTGTATTTTAGAATCTCATCTACTCTTTAGACCAAAGTAAGAAAGTTTTATTTTGTACAGAACCTAAGTTTTCCATAGTACATAATCTAACTCAAACTTTCTGGATAGATCAATTAAACAATCCAAACACAGGAAGCCCAGAATAAGAATGAGGCCCTTTAATCTTGTATACCTTAATATAATGCCTGAATACATCCCGGAGTTTATTAAGCAGATAATCAAAAAGTATTGGCAAAGTCCCTTGAGGCAAGGGAGAGAAAATATGGAACTATTAGACGTTACCACTGGGGAAATCCCTGATACTGTCAAACATTAGAGTCAGCCAAACCAATAGGCAAAGCCCTTGACTTTTAGGCTTGCTCTTGTGAAGCTTATGTATGTAGGGGAGAAGCTAACCTACCTATTTATGCTTAAAAGTTTCTTCTAGAGGACCTCCTTTGTTGCTTAGATGTGGCCTCTCTCTCTCTTTAAGCTCAACTCTCAAGTGAAATCATTGCCCTCTCCCTTATATGTTACATGACATCCAGGGGTGAAAGTCTCCCCAGAAACATGGGAGATGATTCCCAGGGGTGAGCCTGGCTCTGGCAGTGTGGAATCAACAATGCCATCCTGACCAAAAGGGGGAAAAGGAGTGTAATAAATAACATATCAGTAGCTGAGAGAGTTCAAATAGAGTCAAGAAGCTTTTCTGTACATCATGCTTATGCAAGCTTTATTTAGACATTGCTACCCAGCATTGCTTGCCAAGCCCCAACCAAAGCCATTCCTGCTAATCCTAAAGAACACCTAGAGCATTATATGAGATTCTACAAATTTTCCATGGACAAGGGTAACTTTCCAGAAACCTACAACCTCCAAATCTGTCCCTGGACCAGATAAGTCCTGAAATTCAGAGGGGTATCTCTCCAGAACATCTAATAATTCCACCCCATCCCATATTTTCAGCAGCACCTTTCAACTGAAAAATTTAGAATGGCCATGGTCCCCTAAAGACTGGGAGAAAGATCAAAGGTGATTGTGGAGTTATACAGAGAATGTAGGGCTTACCAAATGAGTATGATTGCTGAATCATTATATTGATTGTTTTTAGTCTGCAGTATCTTAGAACAACCATAAGTAAAAGCCTGAAATTGTAACTCATACCAACCTCTGCAGTATGTTCTACAACTAATTTTTGCGATATACTTTGAAATTTCTTGCTTTTTTGTATATATATATATATATATATATTATTTTTCACCAAAAAAGAAAAAGAAATTAAAAGAAAAAAACAGTGTTACTTAATCTATTTAGATTCCTTAGTTCAGAAAGAGGGAGGTATGATGGTGGATTTCATGTCACAGCAAATAAATAAATTTTCTCAGTAAATAACCATGATCTTAAAAAATGTAAAAACAGAATTAGTGAGAACACATCACCTTTATTATCAAATTTGGCCCCCTCTTTAGTCATTGATCTTAGTACACCTTACCATACCTTCGTTCATTTCCTTCCCTAGATCTAGAATATCTATCAACAGGTAGGATACCTACCAAAAGAAATCAAATATGTAGCAATGAATCTGAACAAAATGTAAAGAACTAATATACAGAGGATTAATAAACATTGTTAATACAAATCAAAGAAGACTTAAATAAATTGAAAGACATTTCATGTTCACCAATTGGAAGACTATATATCATTAAGATGTCAATCCTATGCAAAGTAATTTATAGATTCAATGCAATCCCAATCAAAATTCCAGGAGACTACTTTACAGAAATGGAAAAACCAACTTACAATTTATTTGGAAGGATAGGGGTTCCAAATAACCAAAAACCTCTTGAAAAAAGAATAGAGTTGCAGGACTCACAATTCTTGAATTGAAAGAATATTGCAAAGCTACAGTAACCAAAACAGCATGGTATTGTCAAGAAGATAGATATATGGACCAGTGAAATCAAATTGATAGTTCAGAAATAAACCTTCACATCTATAGGAAACTGATATTTGAAAAGGCTGCAATTCCACTCAACTTGTACAGAACAGTCTCTTCAACAACTCATGCTGGAAAAAATGGATACCCATATACAGAAGAATGAAAGAGGACACCTATCTCACACATTACACACAAATCAACTCAAAATGGATCAAAGACCTAAATATAAGAACCCAAGCCATAAATGTCCTAGAAGAAAATGTAGGGCAACAATTTCAAGATCTTGTGTTGGGCAATGGATTCTTAGACTTTACAATGAAAGCACAAGCAATGAAAGAAAAAAATAGATAAATGGGACCGCCTCAAAATTAAATACTCTTGCATTTCAAAAGACTTTGTTAAGAAAATGAAAAGGCAGTCTACACAACTGGAAAAATTATCTGGACAATAAATATCTGATAAAGGCTCAATGTCCAGAATATAAAGAAATCCTATAACTCAACAATAAAAATGCAAACAATCCAATTAAAAATGGGAAAATATTTGAATAGATATTTCTCCAAACAGGAAATAAAAATGGCTGAAAAACACATGAAAAGATGCCAAGCATTGCTAGCTACTAGGAAAATGCAAATCAAAGTCATAATGAGGAGGTTGCAAGGGTAGTTCAGTGGTAGAATTGTCACCTGCCATGTGGGAAACGTGGGTTCAATTCCTGTTCCATGCACTTCCAAAAACAAACAAGGAAAAGAAACAAACGAAAACAAAAATTCAACAAATGGTGCTGCAATAACAAGATACTCACATGAAAAATTATGAAATGTGACCCCAACATATAGCATACCAAAAAAGTCACAATGAGGTATTTCACACCTACTAGAATGGCCATTATTTAAAACAAATAGCAACTAAAAACGACAAGGGTTGGAGAATATCTGGAGAAACAGGAATACTCATTCACTGTTGTTGGTAATGTAAAATGGTGCAGACACTGTGGAAGAGTTTGGTGCTTCCTCAGGAAGCTAAGAATATAATTGTCCTATGATCCAGCAGTCCTGCTCTTAGGTATACAGTGAGAGGAACTGAAAGCAGGGACTCAAACAGACATTTGCACACCAACGTTCATAGAACCATTATTAACAACTGCCAAATGATGGAAGCAGCCCAAGTGTCAATCAATTAATAAATGCATAAACAAAATGTAGTATATACATATAGTGGAATATTATTCAGCTGTAAGAAGGAATGAAAACCTGGTACATATGACAACATGAATGGAACTTGAGGATATAATGCTGAGTGAAATAAGCCGGACACATAGGAACAAATACGGTTTGATCTAACTGAAATGAACTAATTATAATAAGCAAATTCATAGAGTTAGAATTTAGAATATAGGTTACTGTTTAGTTTGCTAAGGCTGTCAGAATGCAATACACAAGAGATGGATTGGCTTATAATATAGGGGGGATTTATTAAGTTAAAAACTTATGATTCTTCAGAGGAAAGACAGCTAACTTTCATCTGAGGTTCTCTCTTACACGGGAAGGCACAGGGTGATCTCATCTGGCCTTCTCTCCTGACCTCTGGGTTCCCACAACTTTCCCCAGAGTGGTTCCTTTCTTCATCTCCAAAGGTCTGGGCTGAGCCACAAGGGCTGAGATGAGGGATGCTGAGCTGTTTCAGCTGTGCTGCATTGCACTATCTCATTTAAGCATCCAGCCAATTAAATTAAACATCATTCATTGCAGGAGGCATACCCCTTAGCTGACCGCAGATGCAATCAGTGATAGATGGCTTTCACATGCCAATGGCTCATGTCTACAGCAACAGAACTAGGCACGTTCACCTGACCAAGTTGATACTTGAACCTAACCACCACAGCTACCAAGGGATAGGATGGGGATAGATTAATAATTTGTGAAGAATTTCTATATAGGTTGATTATAAATGTTTGGAAATGGATAGTGACACTGAATTATCTTTGTTAATGTGATTGAAAGGGGGAAATTGTGGGTCATGTATATTACAAGAAGGGAAGTTAGAAGACAAAGCATGGGACTTTATACACAGTGAACACTGTTGTGGACAATGACTGTTTAATGGTAAAAATATAATATTCTTTCATAATTAAACAATTGTGTGACACTATTATAAGGTATTAATAACAGAATATGATATTGGAAAATTATAACTAATGTAAACTTTGGACTAGAGATAACAGTAACATTTCAACATTCCTTCATCAATTGTCATAGATGTACCACAAATACAAAGTGTCAACAATAGTGGGGTATATGGAAGTGCTGTATTTTTCACATGACTTTTTTTTGTATGCTGTATGGCAAGGTCACATTTCATCCATTTTCCATCACATGACATTTTTAAAATATTTTTATTGACAAATCTTCTCACATATACAGTCCCCACATGGTATACAATCAATGGCTCACAATATCAACACTTCAAGTTGTGTATTCAGCACCATGATCATTTTTAGAACATTTACATCACACCAGAAGAAGAAAAAAATGGAAAAAATCCTCATACATACAAACTCCTTGCCCTCCCTCTCATTGACCACTAGTACTTCAATCTAGCTAATTTATTTTACCCTTTATCCCCCCTGTTATTTGTTTAATTTTTATCCAGATATTTTTTACTCCTTTGTCAATACCCCAGATAAGGGACCATCAGACACAAGATTTACACAATCTCACAGCCACATTGTAAAAGCTATATTGTTAAGCAATCATCTTCAGGAATCAAGGCTGCTGAAACACAGCTCCACTGTTTCAGGTACTTCCCTGCAGCCACTCCAATATACCATAAACCAAAAGGGGATATCTATATAATTAAAAAGAATAACTTCCAGGTTAACCTCTCTTCCATGTTTGAAATCTCTCAGCAACTGAAATTTTATTTTGTCTCATTTCTCTCTCCCCCCTTTTGGTTGAGAAGGCTTTCTCAGTCCCATGATGCTGGGTTCCAGCTCATTCCAGGAGTTCTGTCCCATATTTCTGGGAGATTTACACCTCCAGGAGACGAGTCCATGTAGGGGAGAGAGCAGTGAGTTCACCTACCAAATTGGCTTAGAGAGATAGGCAACATGTGAGCAACAAAACAGGTTCTTGGGGGTGGGAATTGAGCATAATTATATATAGGCATAGTGTATTAGTTAGGGTTCTCTAGAGAAACAGAATCACAGGAAACACTCGCAAATATAAAATTTATAAAAGTGCCTCACATAACCGTGGAATGTAGATTGCAAAATCCGCAGGGCAGGCTGTGAAGCCGACGATTCCAATGGAAGGTCTGGACAAACTCCACAGGAGAGGCTTGCCGGCCGAAGCAGGAACCTGACCATGACACACAGCTTCTCCTTTGCAGGAATAAGTTTCATAGGACAAACTCCAAGATCGAGTACTCAGTGTATTGATTTGGTTGTACCCAATGCTTGCAAAAATATCAGAAATTCTCCAAATGGGGAAGTTGAATATTTCTTCCTTTCTCTCCAGTCCCACAAGGGTACTTTGTAAATACTTCTTTATTCACTGCCAAAATTACTCTGGGATATATTGGGACATCAAACTAACCTGGACAAACCAACAAGATCTCACAGCCTATTCAAGATTCCATTACTTATTGTGTTCAACAAACTGACCATACAATTTAAGTAATGTGCTACCTAAAATATAAATTTTGTACCAGATAAGCATCATTTCCTTTGGTCTCACACAGAAATTAAAATTTTAAAATATGGATGATATCATCCTTTACCCTGTATTCTGATCTACCTTAGTCCTATCCAGACCAGCTCTATTCTTATCTCTAGTCAAAATCTGATACTTTTTCAGCTCTTTAAGCAGTTCCTGCATGGGGTACTGCTGAGTTTCATAGCCTCAGAGCTCTAACTCTGAATCTCAGATGTCACATAAATACCCAAGGTTTATGGAAATGACCGGGATATAAACAACCAGCTCAGTATCTCAGAACTTATAAATAACCATTACAAATCCTGAATATATGTAACTGCTATAAGACCTTACAATCTAGAACTTTTTACAACAGGCCCCAACCTGATAACCCATGCTCTCAACTTCAGCTCACCGAGTTTGTATATTAAAGTAAGTCCATATGAGTGAGTCATGATATTTGTCTTTTGATTTTGACATTCCATTCAACATACAGCATTTAAGGTTCATTCACCTAGTTGCACATCTCACAACTTCATTCCTTCTTGTGACCACTCAATTGTCCACTGTATGTATATACCACAGTTTCCCCTTTCTTCCCTCAGTCATTGCACCCTTATGCCACCTTCACCCATTGTGAATTGGAAACGCTACTACTACACACACTAGTATGTAAATGTCCATTCCTCTCCCCACACTCAGTTCCTCCAGGTATACACTGAACAACAAGATTGCAGGATCTTATGGCAACCCCACCACTAGCCTCCTGTGGAACCACCACACAGCTCTCCAAGGGCTGCACTTCTCAGTTTCCTTACCAACAGTGAACAGGTACATATCTCTCTATGGATTTTCTTTAGCACTGGTTTCTCTGTGTTCATTTTTAAACAGATGTAGTCACACATCATACAATCCAATCTAAGTAAATAGATATGAATTCACCACCGTAATCCATATGAAGATATTTCCTGTTCTTCCACAAAGAATCCATAACCATCCCCCATGCCCCCCACTTGGTGACATTTAGTTTGGGCATGATGCCTTTGTTACATTCAGTGGAAACATTTTACAATGTTACTGTTGACCAGAGATCCTAGCTTGCATTGATTGTACTTTTTCCTGTCATACCATCCATTACCAACAGCTTACAATATTGACATTAGTTTTCCCTCATGAAAAAACTTTATTTTTATTTGCATATTTAATCAACATCATTGTCCTTTATCCTCTATCTTTCTTTCTGGTTTAATATGTGCCTCCAGTGCTTCTCCCTCAATCATACTTACATTCACCTTCATTCAGTGCACTTATATAATTGTCCTACAATCAGGTGATATTGTGCCATTAATTTTTGAATTTTTACAATCAGTCCTATTGCACAATCTGTATTCTTTCAGCACCAAATGCCCAATCTCTATGGTATATCTATATCCTGATAACTGTAGTTCTAGCTTCATAATCATATAAGGCCACAAATATAGTAACACCACTTATTAAACCAATAAGATATGAACTTGGCACCACCAAGAATGAGGAAGGTGCTACTCCGAAAGTTGTCACCCCTGTTGATCCTCCGAATGGCTTTATGGAAAGATTGCTAAAATAAATAGATGTTCGCTTTGTGGATGACGGTGATATTGCAGTGTG
The DNA here is from genome assembly GCA_004026745.1 of Myrmecophaga tridactyla. Classification (NCBI taxonomy): domain Eukaryota; kingdom Metazoa; phylum Chordata; class Mammalia; order Pilosa; family Myrmecophagidae; genus Myrmecophaga; species Myrmecophaga tridactyla. The sequence continues at coordinate 16,717 of PVIY010013726.1, read as the reverse complement.
CTCTGCTCCACAGTGGCGGACAATTGTGCTGACAAGGTTTGGAGTGTTTTCAGTTCTGTATTTCATGGCTGATCTTCTCCAAAATGTTTCCTCTTTTAAAGGATTCCAGTAAACTAATCAAGACCCAACTGGAATGGATGGAGTCACATCTCCCTCTTATCCAGGTTTAATATCCACAATTGGGTGAGTCACATCTCCATGGAGATAATCTAGAAAGATTCCAACCTACATTATTGAATAGGGAATAAAAGAAATGGTTGCTCCCACAAGAGTGGATCAGAATTAAAACATAGCTTTTCAAGGTACATAATTCTTTCAAACCTGCACAATGCCTTTCTAGGAAGTTGAACATTTCATCTATGTTGTCTAGTTTATTCTCATATAGTTGTTCATACTATTTTTTCATTTCCTCCTTTATTTCTGCAAAGTCAGTGGTTATGTATCCTTTTCCATTTCTGATTCTATTTATTTGCATCCTCTCTTTTTTATTGTCAACCTAGCTAAGGGTCCATCGATTTTATTGATTTTCTCAAGGAAAAATCTTCTGGTACTGTTGAATTTCTCGGTTATTTTCATATAATCAATTTCATTTATTTCTGCCAAAATCTTTGTTATTTCTTTCCTTTTTGTTTGCTTTGGGGTTAGTTTGCTGTTCTTTCTCTAGTTCTTCCAAGTGAACATTAATTCTTCAATATCTGCTCTTTTTTCTTTTTTAATATAGGCATTAAAGACAATAGATTGCCCTCTCAGCACTCCCTTTTCTGTAAATTTTTTATATATTGTGCTTTCATTTTCATTTGCCTCAAGATTCCTCTTGTAATTTCTTCCTTGTCCCATTTGTTGCTTAAGAGTGTGTTACTTCGCCTCTATATACTTGTGAATTTTCTGGCCCTCTGCCTGTTATTGATTTTCAGCTTCATTCCATTATGATCCAAAAAAGGGTTTTGCATGATTTCAATCTTTTTAAATGTATTGAGACTTCCTTTGTGACACAAAATTTGGCTTATCCTTGAGAATGATCCATGGGCACTTGAGAAAAATGTGTGCCCTGCGGTTCTGGGTGTAATGTTCTATAAATGTCTGTTAAGTTTATTTCATTTATCATATTATTCAAAATCTCTGTTTCCAATTGATCCTTTGTCTAGATGTCCTATCCATTGATGAGAGCAGGGAATTGAATTCTAAACTATTATGGTAGAGATGTCTACTTCTCCCTTCAATGTTGTAGAGTTTGTCTCATGTATTTTGGAGCACTCTGGGTTGGTGCATAATTATTTATGATTGTTATCTTTTTGTTGAATCATTCCTTTTATTAATTCATAGTGTCTTTCTTTGTCCCTTTTAGTTGTTTTACATATGAAGTCTAAACTGCTGGTTATTAGTATAGCTACTCTTGCTTTTTTCTGATTGTTCTTTGTGTGAACTATCTTTTCCCAACCTTTCACTTTCAACTTATTTTTCGTCCTTGGGTCAAAAGTGAGTCTCCTGTATATAGGATATAGATGGATCTTGATTTTTAAAATATTTTATTGGCAAATATTCATACACATATAGTCCATACATGGTCCACAATCAATAGCTCACAATAACATCATGTATTTGTGTATTCATTACCATGATCATTTTTAGAGCATTTGCACCACTTCAGAAAAAGAAATAAAAATAAAAACTCATACATTCCATACACTTTACCCCTCCCTCTCATTGACAACTGGTATTTCAATCTACCCATTTTATTTTATCCCTTATCCTCCATTATTTATTTATTTTTTCTCCATATATTTGTACTCATTTGTCCATACTCTGGAAAAAAGGAGCACCAGACACAAGGTTTTCACATGTTATCATTCAATTTCGTGAGACACTGCTCATATTTTTCCATTCTTTTCCCTATATTTTCTTTTCTGTGTCAGATTTCAGATGTCCTGTCCTCTAGTTCACTAATATTTTCCCCTGCCTCTTCAAATGTATTGTAGGTTTACATTGCTTTTTTCATCTCTTCTATTGTGTCTTTCATTCCCATAAGTTTGGCAATTTGTTTTTTCAAACTTTTAAGTTCATCTTTTTTTATGCCCAATGTCTTCTTTACAACCTCCCTCAACTCATTGATTTGATTTTGATGAGATTTTGCATGTCTCTTCAAACATCCTGAATTAGATGTTTCAACTTCTGTATCTCATTTGAACTGTTAGTTTGTTACTTTGACTGGGCCATATCTTTGATTTTCCTAGTATGTCTCATTATTTATTGCTGCCATGTAGGCATTTGATTTTCCAAATCAGTTTGTTCTGGAGGTTGTTTTCACTCTTTTATTTAAAGTTTTCTTGCTGGATGGCTTTGTTCTTCAGCTATTCTTTGATGTTCAGTTCAACTTACACTAGACCACTGGCATAGTGTCTATTTAATCAAGATCAGAATTTTTCAGTTATTTTTTTCTGTTTCTTGCCCTTCCTTTATGGAGTCTTTTTCTTTGAGGAGAATCTCCACAGATACAATAGACCCAAGTCAGATTTTCCTATACCAGACAGTCCCACATCTTAGGAGAAAAGAGTAGCCAGCACCAGTTTTCCCAGAGGATGAGACCCAGCAGGTTGTCAGAATTTCTTACAAAACCTCTAGACTGTGCTTTTCCTATCCTGCACAGCATGTTGTGTTTGTCTGCCTGCAGCTTTGCACCAACTTGAAGTGATTTAGTGCCTTTCATTTCAGCAGACTCTCCTTGCCAGGAACATTATTGTGACAGAGTTGGGGTAGTAGGATGACTGATTGCTTCTGCTTTCTAGCCCCTGGGGCCTGAGTTCCTTTAAGAAGAGATTACACTTGAGCTCAGCCCCACCCCCATTTTCTTGGGGAAGATACAATCTTTAAGGAATTAACTGCTTTCACCTGACTAGTTACTTTGTCTCTCAAACAAGCTTTACTTCCACCTTTGCTTGGGACAGTGCTGGAGCCTGACAATTCTTCCAGCTCTATCTAATGAGCTGCTAATAAGTAAAGAAAAAAAGACTTTTCAGAGCCAGACCCACAATCCTTGTGGTTTTCAATCAACAGTTTGGGTTGGTATATGGCTCTATGTATCTTAAGGCTCTATGTGCCCCCTTTTCTTGGAGTCCAGTCTTTTTTCCAGTATTTTGTGTTCTCCAACTCAAAAGGCTTCTGTTTTTTTTTTCTTTTTCTGTCTTCCCTGCCCCCTCTCTTCCAGAGCAAAATTTCCAAGTTCCTTTAGTGCTTATTGCAGGTTTATCTGTGTTGTGGACTTGTTTTCAGAAGTCAGAATTTGTTAATTAATTCTGCAATTGGAGCTTAGTTGAGCTAAGCCCTTGCTACTAGTAAAGAATTTTTCCTTTCCCATTGAGAAATTAGTCTGTCTTGCCTGTGGGAGAGTTGCACTGGGCTCCACAGGTTGGAGGTCTTACAGTTCTTTATAATATCTCAGCCATTCCACTTAGTCCAGACTGTTGTATGTTCTGTGATGGTCACTGATGTTCCCCCAATAGTTGTTCTGTACTGTTCCTGGCTATTTACTTGCTGTTCTCAGGACAAACTAAATTCTATACCTAACTATGCTACCATCTTGCCCCACTTCCCTCCACATGAATTTTTCATAAACTTACAACTTTTCCAGTTAAAAAAATAAGAAAAAAATATAACACATGAACACAATTTATATGGAAGTGTAAGGAGACTGAAATAGCTAAAGCCATCTAGAAAAAGAAGAATGAAGCTCTTCATTTCCTGATCTTAAAACATTTTAAAGCCACTGTAATCAAAACATCATGGTACTGGCCTCATGAGAGACATATAAATAAATGAAATAAATTTGAGATTTCAGAAATCAATCCTCATATTTATAATCAGCAGCTTGTTTACAAGGTGGCAAGGTTCACTCAATTGGGAAAGAATAGTCTCTTCAGTAAATAGTTCTGAGAAAATTGGATCTACATTAGCCAAAAAAAAAAGAAAAAAAGTATGAAGTTCCCTACCTCACACTATATACATGAATTAACTAAAAATGGATTAAAGACCCTAATATAAAAACCAGAACTATCAAATCTCTAGAAGAAAATATAAGGAAGCAGTTGCAGATCTTGTGTTAGGCAATGGTTACATAGACTTAAACCCAAAGCCCAAGCAACACAGCAGAAAATAGATAAATAAGACCTCAAAATTAAAAATGTCTGATCTTCAACATATTTTATAATGAAATTAGAATAACAATCTAGGCAATGTAAGCAAGCATTTGGAATCCACATATCCAATAAAGTTTTTTTTCTATTTTTCTTTGGGTTTTTAATTAAAAATTTTATTTTTATTACAGAAGTTGTGAGTTTGCAGAACAATTATACATAAAACACAGGATTCCTATACACCACCCCACCACCAACACTTTCATTGTTGTGGAAATGTGTTAAAATTTATCAGAACACTGTTTTTGTATTTCTATTATTTTTAACAGTAGTTACATTTGTTACAATTGGTGAAAGATTATTAAAGTAGCACTATATGTGTAATCCATAGTTTACATAAGGGTATTTTCCCTATATTCCTGACTAATAATTATTTTTTATGCATGTCTTTATTTCAATACTTGTCTACCTATACATTGGATAAAGAGAGTGTAAGCCACAAGGTTTTTACAATCACATGGTCACATGTCAAAAGCTATATAATTATAGAACTATTATCCAAGTTCAAGTCTACTGGATTACACTTTAATAATTTCAGATATTTCCTCCTGGCTATACTATTACTTAATGGAAATTTCTAGATAATGAGTCAGTAGTCATAATCATTTGTTAAATCTTAATTTCCCAGTTAAACCTCCTCCCTCTCATTTGACCATTTTCTCAATCTTCAGGAATATCTGGGCAATGATCGTTTTAACTTCATACTAGAAATGGGTGTTGACCTTATTGGTTGAAGGAGGAAAAAGTTTGATGTTTTTGGAGAGACTGATACCTCTGTGTTTCAGGGCTTATCAGGCATAAGAACAATCTGAAGGCCTTAAATTTCTGAAAAAATAAGCTTACTTATTTAGGATTTACAGGAATACTGCTATACAGGGTATTCTTTAGAGTTTGCAGGATAACTGTTGCTTAGGGCTTGGTATATTGTGGCAAACTGCAAGATCTGGCTGAAGCTTGCATATAAGTAACCTCTAGAATGATCTCCCTACTCTACTTGAAATCTCCTAGCCACTGAAAATTTGTTTTGTTCCATTTATTTTCCCACTTTTTGTCAAGAAAACGTTCTCAATCCCACAGTGCCAGAGCCAGGCTCATCCTGTGAATCATGTCCCACATGGGGGAAGGGTAATGAGTTTATTTGCAGAGTTGGCTTAGTGAGAGAGGCCATATTGGGGCAACAAAAGTGGTTCTCTGGGGGTGATTCTTAGGCATAGTTATACATAAGCTCAGTTTTGCAATTGCATAAATAAGTTTCATGAGACTAGACTCAAGATGGAGGGTTTCACTTATTAAACTGGGAATCCCTAATGGTTGAGAGAATTTCAGGAATTCCCCAGGTGGGAAAGTTTAATATTTCCACATTTTTCTCTAGTCCCTCAAGGGGGCTTTGCAAATACTTTTTATTTTCTGCCAGAAACATTCTTGAATGTATCAGGGTGTTACATAACCTGTACAGAATAATACGATTTCATTTCTGAACCTAGGTTTACTTTAATTAGGTTCTTTGGATAAACTGACCAGACAGGGTAAAACAGATAATGTGGCACATAGACACCATCCAGCTAGTGCAAAGAGCCTAACATGTCCCTTTCAAAACAGAGGCTTGGAGTTTCAGGAGTGCACAAATATGTTGGTGGCAATGAAACAACAAGCCAAGCCAAGCCCTTGACTATGCCATGCCCATGCTCCCATATATGCCACCCCTGGTGACCTGTGTCCCAACCCCTGTACCCCATAAACGTGAGCCCCACCCCTTGGAACCCCAATCCTACCCACGTTGCCCCCACAACCTGCGTAATGCCATCTTTGATGCAAGCACCTCTGCTCATTGCCCCACAACTCCCCCATGAGCAGTGCACACATGCACCTGCACACCACACTCCACACCCAAAACCCCTCACACTGATTCACCCAGCCCACCTTGGACACTTACCCTCACACATCCAAGCCCTGCCCTACCATTCCCTGTGCTCCACATCCCTGCACAACTGTGCCCAGACCCCTGCATCTGGTGCACCTGCCCAGCTCTTGCTGTAGGCCTCCCATCATGACCTGCCTCTGTGCCCCCCCACCATGACTGGAACGAATACTCTGAAGCCTGTCTATGCTGCAACCCGCTGCCATGGTCTCCATGTCACCCTCTTCACAAACCTGCCACCTTGCATCCCACACTTCTGGGCACACATGCAGCACCCTTGCTGTGCACCTAGTTCTGTGGGTGGCCACACCACCATGCTGCCATGCCCCACCACACACCACACACCATGCTCATCCTGAAAATACAAAACCTCATATGACTGAAAGAAATCAACTCTTAAAATAACCCAATCAAGATAATTAAATGCCTCGAAGTCAACAGAAAATGACAGTTTTCCTTGTATGTAGCAGATTGTTTTTCTCCTGCTGTTTGCAGGATTTTCTGATTCACTTCAACATTTGACAGACTGATTACTAGGTAACTTGGGGTAGACTTATTTGGATATATTCTCTTTAGAGTTTGTTAGGTTTCTTTGATTTGCATATTTCATTTTTATGTCTTTTATAAGGGTTGAGAAGTTTTCCTCCTTTGTATCCTCAGTTAATCTTCCTAACTCTTTAGTCCTCTCTTTTTCTATATGCCAATGACTCTTATATTTGTGCTCTTTGTTTTGTCCCTTTCCTTGAGACCCAATTTAAATTTATCCATCTTTAAAAAATATTTTATTAACAAATTTTCACACATACACACACACACACACACACACATTGCATACATAGTGAACAATCATTGGCTCATAATACCATCACATACTTGTCTATTCATCATCATTGATCATTTTTTAGAACATTTGTTCACACCTGAAAAACAAATGAAAATAAAAAATAAAAAATGCATACATAACACACCCCTTACCCCTCCCTCTAATTGACCACTAGTATTTCTATCTCCTTAATTTATTTAACTCTCACCGCCCACATTATTTATGTATTTTTAATCATTTATTTTAGTCATCTATTCATACCCTTGATAAAAGGAGCATCAAACAAAATGTTTTTGCAATCACATAGCAACATTGCAAAATCTTTATACAAATGTCTTCAAGTATCAAGACTCCTGGAACAAAGTTCAACTGTTTCAGGTACTTCCCTCTAGCCACTCAAATACACCATAAATTAAAAAAGGATATCTGTATAATGAATAAGAATTAATCTCCAAGATAACCTGTCAACTCTGTTTAAAATCTCTCAGCCACTGAAACTTTATTTTGTCTCATTTCTCTCTTCTCCCTTTTGATCAAGAAGTCTTCCTAATTATTTGATGGCATGTCCTGGCTCATCCTGGGATTTCTGTACACTGTCAGGGAGATTTATATTCATGGAATTCACGTCCCAAATAGTCTGAAGGGCAATGAGGTCACCTGGCAAATTGGCTTAGACAGAGACTCCACATTGAGCAACAAAAGAGGTGCTCTGGGAATGACTAATAGGCCTAATTTTAAGTAGACTTAGCCTAACCTTTGTAGGTATAAGTTTCATAGGGGAGAACACCAAGATCGAGGGCTTAGCCTATTGATTTGTTTGTCCCCACTGTTTTGAGAATATCAGAAATTCTCCAAATGGAGAAGTTAAATTATTTCCTCCTTGTCCCTTCATCCCCCAAAAGGGACTTTGCAAATACTTCTTTATTCACTGCCCAGATTACTCTGGTATGTATCAGGACATCACACTAACCTGGACAAACCAACAAAATCTCATGCATTACTCAATAGTCCATGTACTTATTATGTTCAACTAAACTGACCATAAAAGTTAAATCAGGTAATGAACGACCCAAAATGTAAATTTTGCACCAAACAAACATTCTCTCATTGGTCTCACACAGAATTCCACTTTTAAAATATAGACGATATCATCCTTAACCCTGTATTCTGATTTACCTTAGTTCTATCAAGATCAGCTTCCTTCATATCTTTACTCAAAGTCTGATTCCTTTTGCAACCTTTTAAACAGTTCCTGTACGGAGTATTGTTGAGTTTCACAGCTATAGAACTCTAACTCTGAATCTCAGATGTTACATAAACACCCGAAGGTTCTGAGAATTACAAGGTTATGAACGAACAGCTCAGCATCTCAGAATTTAGAAATACAGTTACAGCTCCTGAATATATATGTGACTGCTTCAGTAGCTTACAATCTAGGACATTTTACAATAGGCACCAACCTGTTAATTCATGCACTGAGATCAGTTCACTGAGCTTTTATGTTATACTTAGGCCACATGATTGAGGTATGATAATATTTTTTGTCCCTGACATTTCATTTGATATACAGTCTCTAAGGTTCATACACCTAGTTGCATGCCTTTTAACTTCATTCCTTCTTGCAGCCACTCAGTTGTCCATTATATGTATACACCATTTTCCCCCTTACATCATTCAGTCATTGTACCCTTAGGTCACCTCCATCCACTGTGAATCATGAACACTGCACCAAATGCACAAGTGTGCAAATGTCTATTAATGTCCCCACACTCAGTTCCTCCAGGTACATACTGAGCCACATGGTTTCATGATCATTTGGCAACCCCATCCTTAGCCTCCTGTGGAACCAACATACTGCCCTTGAAGGGACTGTGCTTTTCAGTTTCTCTACTGACAGTGAATGGGTTTATCACTTTGTCCACATTCTCTCTAACACTTGTTTGTTTCTGTCTATTTTTAATCAGTTTTATTCACACACCATACAATCCAACCTATGTATATGGACAGGATTTCACCACTATAATCTATATGAAGGCATCTCCTTTCCTTCCACAAAGAATCCATACCCTTGTCCATATCCCCCAAATGTTGACATTTAGTTTTGGCATAATGCCTTTTTTTACATTCAGTGGAAACATGTTAAAATGTTAGTGTTCCCTATAGACCCTAGTTTTTGTTGATTGTGATTTTCCCCATAGGCCATACATTTTCAGCAGCTTACAACGTTGATGTTCATTTGCTTTCCCTCATCAAAAATAATTTTTATTTGTGCATTTTATCACCATCATTGTCCACTCTAAGCATTCCTAAATTATACTGTCTAAGTCTTTATCCTCTACTTTTCCCTTCAGTTTCATACATGACCCCAGACTTTATTGCTTTATCATACTCACATTCTGTTTCACTCAGTGTACTTATATTATTGCACTACCATCAGGTCATATTGTGCTGTCCATTTCTGAATTTTTACAGTCAGTTCTCTGGCACAATCTGTATTCTTTCAGCAGCAAATGCCAAATTTCTACTCTATTTCTATCTTCTTATAAGCTGTGTTCTTAATTTCAACTCTCAAGTACACTCATTAATATTAGTTCATATTAGCGAGGCCATACAATATTTGTCCCTTTGTTTCTGGCTAATTTCACTCAACAAAATGTTCTCAAGGTTCATCCATGTTTTTACATGCTCCATGAATTTATTTTGTTTTGCACTTGTGTAGTTTTCCATCATATGCATATACCACTTCGTATTTAGCCATGTGTCCATTTGGGCTGTTTCTATCTCTTGGCAACTGTAAATAATGGTGCTATAAACACCGGTGTGCAAATGTCCCTTTGTGGCCTTGCCCTCAGGTCCTCTGGATATATACTAGTAATGGGATTGCTGGATCATCTGGTAATTCTATACTTAGCTTCCTGAGGAACCACCAAAGTGCCTTTCAGAGTGGCTGTACCATTTCACATTCCCAATAACAATGGATGAATGTGATTCTTTCTCCACATCCTCTCCAGCACTTGTCATTTTGTGTTTTTTTAAATAATGGTCATTCTAGTGGGTGGCAGATGATATCACTGTGGTTTTAATTTGTATTTCCCTACTAGCTGGTGAAGTTGAACATCTTTTCATGTACCTGTTAGCCATTTGTATTTCCTTTTCTGAGAAGTGTCTGATCATGTCTTTTGTCCATTGTTTAATTGGGTTGTTGGCCTTTTTGTTGTTGAGTAGAAGAATCTCTTTATATATCCTGGAAACTAAATCTTTATCTGATATGTGGCTTCCAAATAATGTCTCTTATTGCATAGGCTGCCTTTTTACTTTCTTGACAAAGTTCTTTGATGCATAAAAGTGTTTAATTTTCAGGAGTTCCCATTTATCTATTTCTTATTCCAATACTTGTGCCTTGGGTGTAAGGTCTAGGAGACCATCTCTTATTTCAAGTTTTATAAGATATTTCCCTACATTTTCTTCTAAAATCTTATGATCTTAGCTCTAATGTTTAGGTCTTCGATCCATTTTGAGTTAATTTTTGTATAAGGTATGAGATATGGATCTTTTTTCATTCTTTTGCATAAGGATATCCAGTTCTCCAAGCACCACTTATTGAAGAGGCTGCTTTGCCCCATGTGAGTTAGATTGACACCTTTTCAAAGATCAATTTTCCATAGATGAGAGGGTCTGTTTCTGAACACTCTATTCAATTCCATTGGTTAGTATATCCATCTCTATGGCAGTACCATGCTGTTTTTACAACTGTAGCTTTGTAATATACTTTAAAGTCAGTTGTGTGAGATCTCCCACTTCATTTTTCTTTCTCCAGATATTTGTAGCTATTCAGGGCACCCTGCCCTTCCAAATAAATTTGTTTATTGGTTTTTCTATTTCTACAAAGTAAGCTTTGGTATTTTAATTGGTATCACACTGAATCTATAAGTCAATTTAGACAGAATTGACATCTTAACTATATTTAGTCTTCCAAAGCATAAACATAGTATGCCTTTTAATGTATTTATGTCTTCCATAATTTATTTTAGCTATTTCATGTAGTTTTCTGTTTATAAGTCTTTTGTATCCTTGGTTAAATTTATTCTTAAATATTTGATTCTTTTGGTGGCTATTGTTAATGCAATTTTTTTCTTGATTTCCTCCTCAGATTTTTCATCAATAGTGTATAGAAACACTACTGATTTGGGGGCATGTATCTGTCACTCTGTCACTTTGCTGTGCTCGTGTATTACCTCTAGTAGCTTTGCTGTATTTTTTTTTCCATTTTAGACATACTGTATCATATCATCTGTAGGTAGTGAGTGTTTTATTTATTACTTTCCAATTTGAATGCCTTTTGTTAGTTTTTCATGTCTACTTGCTCTGGCTAGAACTTCTAGCACAATTTTAAATAACAATGGTAACAGTGGGCATCCTTGTCACGTCCATTGTCTTAGCATTGTCTTAGAGGGAAACATTTCAATCTTCCTTATTGAGGATGATGTTAGCTGTAGATTTTTCATATATTCCCTTTATCATGTTGATGATGTTCCCTTTTGTTCCTATGCTGTACCATACCTCTCATTGGGGTTGTTTGGGCTATGGCAATTCTAAATTTTTTATATTAGAAGGGTCTGTCACTAATATGGGGTAGGGAGATGGAACTATCTGATGTTCTGTAGAGGTTGGGCTAGGTTTCAAGACTTATTTGGACCAGGGACACATCTGGAGGTTGTAGGTTTCTGGCAAGTTACTCTAGGGCCAGGAACCCTTGTGGAATCTTATATATTGCCCTAGGTGCTCTTCAGAATTGGCTGGAGTGGTCCTGGCTGGGGGTAACAAGGTCTACTGAAAGCTTGCATAAGAGCAACCTCCATAGTAGTCTTTCGACTCTTTTTGAACTCTCTCTGCCACTGATACTTTATTAATTGCACTTCTTTTCCCCCTTTTGGTCATGATGTAATTGTTGATCCCATGCTGCCAGGTATGAATTCATCTCTGGGAGACATCTTCCACGTTGCCAGAAAGACTTTCACCCCTGGATGTCATGTCCCACATAAGGAGGAGGGCAATGATTTCACTTGCAGAATTGGGCTTAGAGAGACTGAAGGTGCCTATTTTTAATAGGGTCTCCTCAGATATTATAGACCTGACTCATATTTTTACAGCCCAGACAGGTCCACGTGTCAGAAGGAAAGTGTAGCCAGAATCCATATTCCCTGAAGGTTAGACTCAGCAAGTTGTCAGAATTTCCTGTAGCCTCTAGACTCTGTGCTTTTCCTATCTTGCCCAGCATGTGGCACTTGTCTGCCTGCAGCTTTCCACCGACTTAAAGTGATGTGGTGCCTTTAATTTCAGGAGACTGTCCCTGCCAGGGCTATGGTTGAGACAGAGGAGAGGTTGTAGGCTGCCATTAATTGCTTTAGTTTTCCAGTCCCTGGGGCCTGAATTCCTTGGGGGAGGAAATTCCATTTCAATTGGGCCCCCACTTTCTCTTGGGGAAGATACACCTTTTAAGGAATTAACTCCTTTCTGCTTCTGCTGGGAGTGGGGCAAGTGTGTGCATGTGCACGGAACAAGGGTTTGAGGTGCAGGGACCAAGAGATCAGTGCACAAGTATATGGGTGCACATTGCATAGGATGTGGCTGTGTCTTTGTGTGGGTCTGCAGGGCATAACATTGGTGTGTGTGGGTCTGGAGGGTGTTGCCCTCTTGTGAGTGTGCACAGAGCTCAGAGACAGCAGTAATTGGGTGTGCCTGCATGGCCTTGGGGCAAGTGTGGCTTGGGTGCACAGGTCTTTCCCAAAGCTGGTGGACATGGTGGGGTTGTGTGCATATGCATGTCAGATTTGGCCAGATGCTCATGTACACTTGCACAGAGCTCAGGGGATGGGGTGGGGCTGTGCATCTGCTTGTGCTGGGGATTATGGCCTAGTATGAAGGGCAGCCTTAATGTGCAAGTGACCACTTGCAGGGGGCAGGGAGAGGGAGTTGAGAGTTAAGGGCCTGGTCATGGTTTTGTGGATCTTGGGAAAGGCAGGGTGAGACTGTGCACTTCTGTGGGAGAAGTGTGTTGGGCTGGACAGGTGTGTATGCATGCGTGGAGCAGGGGTGTGGGGGAAGGATACAAGGAATGGGGTCAGAGGGTGCTTGGAGTGTAGTGGGGGGCAGGTGATGGGGTTCAGGTGCATGGTGTTTGGGGACAGTTGCAGGTTGCAGGGACAGGGTGGCATGCATGGATGTAGCATGTTCAAGGAAAGTGTCTTGGCTTACTTCCTTGTCCTCTTCTTCCTGTCCATGCACTCCTGATGTCTCTGGTTCTCCATTTGGAAAGGTGCACATTAGGCTGTTTGCACCAGCTGGATGGTCTCTGGTTCTCTGCATCTCAGTTCCTCAGCTTTTGCAACCAGAGTCTCCCTATGAGGTGTAGAAGATCTTCCCAGGTCACTTGCACCCTGGAATCACTGTTCCAGTCATTTTTCTGTCACTTCCCTGGCTGTTCCTTGGAGCAGGTTCACTGAGACATTGTAGTACTGACATCTGTCTATCTATCTATCTATCTATATAAGAACACATATATAAAGACATAAATGGGCAAGTATGAACAAAAGAGAAAATACTCTATGACATATGCATATATATCAGTAGAATAAAACAAATCATCTGGAAGTAAATCCATGCAAACTTGTGCAAGTGACTTTTATTTTGTTTTACAACATAGTAATACTATCATTCATAAAGATCAGGGCTACTAGATTACAGTACACCAATGTCAGGTACTTCTTTGTAGCTATTCAAAAACACTAGACTCTGAGAAGAAGTGGAGCAACATGGCAGTTTAGTGAGGTGTGGAATTTAGTTCATTCTCCAGTGCAGCTAGTAAATACTGGGAACAGGACAGAACAACTGCTGGAGCTGCTTCAGTGACTAGATACACACCATACAGCCATCTGGCCAGGAGAAATGGTTGAAACCTCACACAGAACTGTAAGTCCTCCAATATACAAAGTCCTGTGCTCACCCCTCATGGACTTGGCAGGCTGGTTGCCAAGAGGAAAGGAAACAGACTTTACTAGTAACAAGGGCTTAACTCAAACAAGCTCCAATTGTGGAATTAACAAAAAAAATTCTGACTACTGAAAATAGGCCTCTGGCATAGATAAATCTGGAATAAGCAATAAAAGTACTAAGAGTTTTTGCTCCACAGAGAGGGGTGGGGCTGATGGCAAAAAAGAAAAACACTGAGGCTTTTGAGTCAGACGGCACAAAATATTGGAATAGGGCTGGACTCTAAGAAAAGGAATACATAGAGCCTGGGGATGTGTAGAGTTATGTATCAACTTAAGCTCTTGATTGACAAACTCAAAGAATGTGAATTCTGCTCTGAAAAGGCTTTTTTTCTACTCCCTAACAGTTCATTTGGTAGAACTGGAAGCCTTCTCAGGCTCCAGCACTGACCCAGGCAAGGACGTAATTAAGCTTTTCTGAGAGACAAGGTAACTAGTCAGGTGAAAGGAACTAATTCCCTAAGAAAAGAGAGAAAGGTTTGGCCCAGCTCAAATGGAATCCCTCCTTCAAGGAATTCAGGCCCCAAGCACAGGAAAACTGAAGCAATTAATACCAACCTAGAACCTCACTTCTGTCTCAACCACACCCCTCACAGGGAGAATCTACTGAAATGAAAGGCACCACATCACTTTATGCAGTTGGGAAGCCACTGGCCCACAAGGGCCACATGCTAGGCAGGATAGGAAAAGCACAGACTCTAGAGGTTTCATAGGAAAGTCTGACAACTTACTGGGTTACACCCTCAGGGAAAACTGATGCTAGTGACATTTTTCTCCTGAAAGGAGGTCAGTTTTGTCTAAGAAAATCTGACTGGGGTCTTTAATATCTGATGAGACCCTTCTCCAAAAAATATCTCTGTATAAGCAGGGCAAGAAATATAAAAACAAGAACTGAAAATTTCTGATCAGTCAAACAAAACCTATCCTAGAGGTCTAGAATAAATTCAACTGAATGTCAAGGTAGAGAACAAAGCAGTCCAGCAAGAAAATCCTAGGTAAAAGAGTGAAAAAACACCCAGAATAAACTAATTAAGGAAATCAAATTCCTAGATGATAGCAAAAAATAACAAGTCATAGTAGGGAAATTGAAGATATGGCCCAGTCAAAGGAGCAAACCAAAAACTCAAATGAGATACAGGAATTGAAACAACCAATTCAGCATGTTCAAACAGACATGGAAATCTCATTAAGAGTCAAATCAACAAGTTTAGGGAGAATATTAAGGAAACAATGGGTGAACAAAAAGAAGATATCAAAAGTTTGACAAAACAAATCACAGAACTTATGGGAATGACAGGCATGATAGAAGAGATGAAAAAATCAATGGAAATCTACAACAATAGATTTGAAGAGGCAAAAGAAAGTATTAGTGAGCAAGAGGACTGGACATCTGCAATCCAATACACAAAAGTATATATAGGGAAAAGAATGAAAACATATGAGCAGGGTTTCAGGGAATTGAATGACAACATGAAGGGCATGAATATATGTATTTTGGGTGTCCCAGAAGGAGAAAAGAAAGGAAAGGGGGGAGTAAAACTAATGGAGGAAATAATCACTGAAACGTTCCCATCTCTTATAAAGACATAAACTTACAGATCCAGGAAGTGCAGCATACTCCAAACAGAATAGATTCAGCTTTTTGTTTGTTTGTTTGTTTGTTTGTTTGTTTGTTTGCATGGGCAAGCACCAGGAAATGAATCCGGGTCTCCGGCATGCCAGGTAAGAACTCTGCCTGTTGAGCTGTCATTGCCCTCCCCAGAATAGATTCAAATAGACATACTCCAAGGCATTTACTAATCAGATTGTCAGATGTCAAAGAGAAAAAGGGAATTTTGAAAACAACAACATAAAAGCAATCTGTTCCATACAAGGGAAGCCCAATAAGACTGTGTGAGTTTCTCAGTAGAAACCATGGATATGAGAAGGCAGTAGTATGATATATTTATTAAAATTCTGAAAGAAAAAACTGCCAACCAAGAATTCCATATCCTGCAAAATTGTCCTTCAAAAATGAGGGGGAGGTTAAAATATTTTCAGACAAACAGTCACTGAGAGAATTTGTAACTAAGAAACTGACTCTGCAAGAACTATTAAAGGTAGCACTGCAGGTAGAAAGGAAAAGGCAGGAGAGAGATCTGGAGAAGAGTATAGTAATGCACATTATCAGTAAAGGTAAAAAGAGAAAAAAATTAGATATGACATAAAATCCAAAAGACAAAATGATAGAAGAAAATTCTGTGTTTACAGTAATGATACTATATATTAATGGATTAAACTCCCCAATCAAAAGACATTGACAGAATGGATTAAAAAACAGGACCCTCTACATACTGTCTAAAGGAGACTCATTTTAGACCCAAGGACAAAAATAAGTGGAAAGTGAAAAATTTGGAAAAGATATTCCATGCAAGCAACACTCACAGAAGAACAGAAGTAGTTATATTAATATCTGGCAAATTAGATCTCAAATGTAAAATAATTAAAAGAGACAAAGAGGACACTATGTACTAATAAAAGGAACAATTCAACAAGAAGACATAACAATCATAAATATTTATGCACCAAGCCAGTGTGCTCCAAAGTACATGAGGCAAACACTGACAACACTGATGAAATAGACACCTCTACCCTAATAGTTGGAGACTTCAATTCCCCATTCTCATCAATGGATAGAACATCTAAACAGAGGATCAATAAAGAAACAGAGAATGTGAATAATACAAAAAATAAACTAGGC